>JAHKKF010523321.1:4772-32394 GCA_019740295.1 Labeo calbasu | reverse complement strand
GTGCAAAGACTAAGAAAGTGCAAGTAAGTCAAACGCTGTTTACAAACAAAAAGGTACAACGATGTCGGACGATTCTGAAGTTGTAGGAGAAAATAACACGAGTTTTTCAACATACTCTACCTTTTTGAGCCAGAGTACACAGACGATGAACTTGTGGTGATTCAAAGACGTGATTCGTAGTAGTGATGGGAAGTTTGGATCATTTTACTGACCTTTGAGTCTCATTCAGCAAAATGAACCAATCTTTTTTTAAGTCATTTCGTTCATTTTAGCAAAATTAGTATCACGTGACAGCCCCATAAGATGAACAAATGACTCGAAAAACTCAAAGACTCGAAACAGGTGAACTAATTCCAGTACAGAACCTAATAGGATGTTGCGCATGCGCGATTGAACGAATCACTCCCCGAGACGACTCGTTCTTCCCGAGTCACATTAAAGATTCATTCAAAATGAACAAGAACGATCCGTGGACGTGCATCCCAGACCCTGTACTACACAAGCTTTTATGCTTAGAAAGTATACAATTTTTTTTCTTCCGAAAACAATGATCGATTGTTTCACTAGATAAGACCCTTCTTCCTCGGTTGGGATCGTTTAAAGCACTTTGAAGCTGCATTTAAACTGCATTTTGGAAGTTCAAAATCGGGGCACCAATGATGTCCATTATGCAGAAAAATCCTGAAATGCTTTCCTCAAAAAACGACTGAAGACAGAAAGACATGAACATCTTGGATGACAAGGGGGTGAGTAAATTATTTGCGAATTGTTGTTCTGGAAGTGGACTTCTCCTTTAAGTGCCGCTCATTAGACATTCTACTCTGTTCACAAGTTTCATGAAACGCATCCACCTGAAAGAACTTCGGTTGTTTTTCGAAAGTATCTGTTACCAAAATTGTTCCTCTTCTCAGGTCTAATACTACCCACACCTGTAGGTGCGTTAGTGTGTTATTGTGGTTAATATTTTCAACAGTGGGGACAGCCCAGTGACTCAAAAGAGAAAACAGAAAATCCAGAAATCTTCATTTACTAAAACCATGGTCTTTATAAACATAGAGATGACTCACTGTGACTGTGTTTGCTTACTAAGAGGAAGTTTCTCATATAAAGGAGAAGCAGAGTTTGACTTTTATCTGAGATCATCAGTAGAGTTGTGTCTTCAAGTGTTCATGCAACAGCCAGAGAGCGGTTTCACAATGTGACCAGCAGCTTCCTGTTTCTGATGTTGTGTGAGATGAGTGTATGGGGGCACGTGTCTGTTTGTAAGACACTAAAGAGAGTGTCTTGTAAACCTAAACTTTCCAAAATGTCTGTCAATGTATTACTGTTCAATGTGAGACTGAAACTGAGACTGAGTTTGACTGTCTGAGAATCTCTTTTCTGTATGTTAGAAGAAAAGAGAACCCACTAAAGATGCTTTCACATGTTTTTTGGCAACAGAAGAAAAGTTGAAATGAAACTAAATGTTTACTTGTAGAAACATGTTCCTGCTCCTAATGTATGGAATTTGTTGCCACTTAGGCAACACAGGCTTTTGGATAATACATCAGTTGATACTTTTTCCAAACCACTTGGGCTGCTGAAGCCTATCCCAACATCTCAGGCTGTAGGCAGGAAAACGCCCTATCTATAGATGTATGGCAAGTCTATCAAAGCTATTAGGTAATGTTAACCATTAATCATTAAGGCATTGTTTTAGCAAATTCACATCCATTCTACTGTAAAACACACACATTTTTATGATCCAATCCATTCCTTAATATGTTACATTAAGGATGTAATACTGACTGCAAGCTACTATTCATTTTGACTGTAAAAAGGATAATGAAAACAAAAGAATGAATATCATTGGCTTTAGTGCTGTTTTGGACTACATTGGCTTTCAATGAAACAAGCAAAAACATATCTTTATTTATTTATTTATTTATTTTTGTTGTTTTGGGGAAGTATGTCTCTAAAGTTTGCATTACTTTACTTGAAAACAGCTATAGAGAGGAATGGGTGATGCAACGATCTGCATATGAGTAAGTGTGTGGTATATGTGTGCAAGTGTGTGTGGGAAGAGTACGGTACAATGTTACAGCAAAAAAATAAAAAAGAGCAACACAACCACTAAGAGGTGAATGACAGCTCTGCCTACAAACGTCAGATATGACAGTGCTAGGCCTCACACTCCTGTGTCTCTTTGACTCAATTTCAATTTTGAAATGGCCTGAAGATCCACTAGCGCAGTGCAAGAGTGAAAACTAAGAAGGTCAACAGGCTCTAAAACATCTGTCAAGTCTTATCGTCTCCAAACAATGAGAAAAATACATGGTGCCACTAAAAAGACAAGTCAAATGCAGAATAAGGTTCTAACCTTTTCTCATGATGAAAACGTACCCGTGGGAACGTTTTCGCAAGACGTGAAATACATACCACTAATTAGATATCACTGCACTTCCAACAAAAAATAAACACTAGAGGCGGTAAAACAGTGAGTACTTGTAATTGTTTTGGTACAGTTATGATTACAGCTCCATATGTTTCACTTTCCAGATGTAACAAGCTTGCTCCGTAGCTCAGCCGGCACGGAATTGGACTTAGGATGCGGAATTCTTGGGTATGAATCCTGTGAAAAACATGCTGAAAGAGCTTAAATGGCATTTTTGTCATTGTGTTTTCCCATCGCAGTCGCTTTTGGACACCTTCATCCTGTTCAAAAGTTTTCACCCCCCGGCTCTTAATGCATCGTGTTTCCTTCTGGAGCACCAGTGAATCTTTGAGTCTCTCAGTGTAAAAAGATGGATCTCAAAATCATACAGTCACTGCTGGAAAGGGTTCAAATATGCAAAAGATGCTGGAAAACATTTTTCTGAAGAATAGTGCTCAGTTTAACTGTTCAAAACAAACAAGGGACTCATGAACAATCATCACAAAACAAACAAACAAACAAAAAACAGGCATAGATCATCCAGGAAACCACACACAGTATTAAGAACAAAGGGTTCCCAAACTTTTGAAGGGGGTTATTTTAATAATTTCAGCTATTTTTTGTCTTGTGGACTATGTAAACATCTTTTATATAAAATATTGTACACAGGACAGTACTAAATAAAAAATAACTCTCTCTTATTTTGTAAAATTATTCACATTTTCACAGATTCTGCAAGGGGTTCCCAAACTTTCACATGCCACTGTATGTACTTATTGGTATTTTCATGTTCAGTTTCATTTTCATTTTCATTTTCAAAAAATTACAAAAAGGAGAACATTTTAGAGCTCTTTTAATAATAATGCAATTATAAATACTATTTTTAAAAGCCCCTCTGGGAAAAGGCTCTGCTCTTTGCCTGACTGACACAAACAAGGGCAACATGGCCTGTGTCACTTTCCCTTCAAGTGCCTGCTGACTCTTTCTCCTCCAGCAGCTGTCAATCACCTTCAAGTGTTACACTTTTATGAGGCTTCGAGGCCAGCATCTGCTGAAAAGCATCAGGGCAGAGGAAAGTGGAAGTTGACAATGCTGGGAAGCTTGGGGGTTTAATGATTTCATTAGGATGTAATATTTTTCAACACCAAGTTGCACTTGTGTGACAGAGCTTGTGTAAAGGTTGGCAAGAATTACTTTTTTTTTTTTTTTTTTTTTTTTCATTTAAGGTGAAATGAAAACAACAGCATAGTATTACAATGATACAATTCTCAAATCTAAAAATGCACCTTTAAACCAAATCATAGCGTAGGCCTATATAAGATGCGTGCATGACAGTACAGAGGAGTTTCATTCTGCTGAAACTGGAAAATCATTTTAAATTCTTTTTAATTCTTTGAGATTCCCTTCCCCCCACTCTCTCTCGATCTTTGTATTTCTCAGTGATACTTTTTCAGGGATAAAACACAGTTAATCCTGCAAGCTTCAAATGCACCACTGTGTGTTTTGATGTGTCTTTAAAGTGAAGGAAAGGGTTTTGGAAGAAAGAGAGAGTTTATACAGCAGTGTGGCTTCTGCTCAACATACTGTACTAAATTATTACTGTAATTTGTGTACAGTTAATTAACATTCACACTGGATAAATGAAATCCGTCCTACAGGCATTTTTTTAATTACAAAATATATTTCATGTTCTTCGCATATTGTTCAGATTTTGTAATTTACACAAAATTACAGCCATTCTTGAGAAACCTGCAGGACCAAATCAACAATTTATTTCACTCATCATTTCTTAATAGGTAGGGTGATGTTTATAAGATCAGTAGGGGAAAAAAACAAAACAAAAAACAAAAGCAAGCATGGCAACAAGAAAACCACAATCTCAAAAAACAGCAACTTCAGATGTTTTTGTGAAACATGTATGTAATAGATCTGACAGAATAGAATATCATAAGATACTAAAACGGCTATAATAATTATTATTATTATGATTATTATTACAATTATTGAATATCTAAAAATAATAATACTCTACATATTCATAATGTAGATCATGACCCTTTTCAGCAAGACTTACCTCTCTCATAGACTCTCACAAGCACAACAACACTCTTCTTTATTATGCTTATTATCTGAAGAACACAGTGTTGGGGCTTGCAAAGAACATTTGGTGAGGAATGAATTGTATTGAGACTTGCCTGAATCCTTGTGGAACATACAACAACAAACCAGAGAAAACATAACCTGTCTCAACTCCTCAGCCTTATGTTAGGATCATCTGAGGACAAATAATATAAGAGTGAAACTAAACCATAAAATCTAATTGACTATATCATGGGAGAGTTTATAATCAAGTGCAAAAATAAAGCGTTGAAGGAATGAAAATAAGAGCTTCTTCTTAAAGTGTTAGATAATATGTGCAGGTGTTGAAGCCTGTCCTTGTCTTTCAGCAGGCTATGCATGGACACAAGATTTGCACAAAACCTCATACCATCAAATGACAGAAAATGACTTCACATGGATGGGATATTTGATTTCTTTAGAAGAAGAAATGGTAGATCACACAGTTTGACTGACCATCACATTAGCCTGGGTCACTTCTCAGCTATTTTGCCTGACAGAAATGAAGATGTAAAAGCATAACTGAAACAAACAAATAAATAAACAAACACGCTCATCATAAAATAAATAAATAAATAAAAATCACTGTAAGGTCATTCCGAACCTGTTTCGGCATTTCAAGTCTTCTGAAGTAAAACTTGAAAGATTTGAGTGAGGAATGGTCCAAAATTTAGGTTGTTATGCACTGATTATCTTCCCCCTCAGTGGAAGATGTTAAATTAAACTAATTAGCCAGTTTAATGAATGAAGACTTGGGATATAACAAACAGCACCGTTTTCATGAAACTAGAACTCCCTACAATCCCCAATTCATTGTAACAAAAAGAGCAACTAGGACATGCTGCAAAACTTCTATTCTTTGTGCCACAGTAAAGATCGACAATCATGGGTTTGAAACAACATTAGAACAGTAAAAATGTTCATTTCAAAGACACTTTTAGTATTCAAAACTGTTCCTATTTGTGTCTCTGTTTGTGCCTGCTGTGTGTGTTCATGGTACACAGTTAAACACAAATGAGAAGCTCCTGAAGTCTTTCAGGGCTTCCCCATCCTGAGAGCACATAATCAAACTATCAGTCTTATTCTGAATGAACATTTACCATGTCAGGTTCTTTCACTCGACAACAATTCCTGCTTTGACAAAAAATTCAAGACCCAATCCCAAAAGAACAATACAGCCCTCTTGTAGTTGTGATGTTTTGTGTGTAGTCAGCTGAACACTGTGCTGTCATCATTATTCTCACAATAAAACAACAAGTGAACTAAAAGCGAATATTATATTTAAAAGCGAATATTATATTTATTCTAAAATAAGAGAATTTGCTATTTAATTTCACATCTAGTTCTTTCGATACGCACGCAGATGAAACATCCATAGGCTTTTATATATTGCTTTAAGCACCAATATTCCACATCAGGGATGTTTCCATTCATACGTGGCAATAGTACGGAAAAATCTTAAAAGCAACAGGTACACGTTTTCTAACTGAAAAACTTTAAGAAATTGAGCAACGCTTTCGGTATCACATAAGCACAATGTGAAGGTATAAAGGCGGCACTTACACAAAAGCGTGGTAGATAAAAGCCCAGGATCTTGGTCTCTCCAGCACGTTGTACAGGTAGTTCTGAATCCTCCGGTAGCGCGCGTTTCTCCGGCCGCTTTGCGCGCCGTACACCAGTGGCTTCCCGAGCAGACTCAGCCGAGCGCCTTGCTTCCCCCGGTCTCTTTCCGTGCCCGATGCACCTGTGCCGGCATGAGATGCGGACAACAGTCCGTCTCCCGGCCGTGAACAATTGTTCTTCATCCTATTACCACATTCCACATTATGCAATCCGTAACTTTCGGCGTGGTGCCCCGGAGAGGTGTTCATCCAGAGGCCGGAGCCGGCCTCATCTCCGCTGTGGTTGCGGGGCATGGCATCACCAACGCGGACCCAAACACGCGTGGCATGCGTATTGTTATACCTCTGGTAGATGTGACGGGAGAGCCAAGAAACTACCAACGCGAAATGTAAAAAGCCTCAAAATATACTATTTACCTCCGGTCGTGACGCGCGAACGCCACTTTCTTCGCTCCTGGTATGGACACACTTCAGTAAATGGGAGGTGTGTAAAGTCACCGCTAGCGCTGATCCACGAGAAGAGCCAGTCAAAGTGACTTTATATGACTGCTGTTGAGTCTTGCGCGTACAGCTCGTGTTACTCCAGCGCGCGCTTTTGATGTCGCTTCACTCACACGCTTGGCGTCAGGCTACTGCGCACAGGAAATCAACTGTACCATCTGCGTGCTCATGCTGTAGCACATATAAAGCGTTTCCGTAATATTAAAGTAAATGTTCCCAGTCAGCACCCGCTATCCGCTCTGATGCGAGTCTGCGGTTGTCTCACACTTTTGGTAATAATTCAATAATGAAATGATGTAGACATGAGGAGTTCTGTGTCGTTTCCCCGGCTGTTAAGCCGACGGTTGAGCAGCCACGCATGTGTTTACATAGTAAAATGTTTATTTGCATAACAACTTGTTCTTGAAATGGTATTTCCTAAAGTTAAAATGATACGTGATACCCCAGTGACAGACCACAGGGTTTCCTTTCAGGAAAAAAATAAGTTTGCATTATTAAGAGGAGCTGTAGTCAAGGCATTAACCTCTCAAATGGTGTCAGATCAAACTGATGGACGGTGTTCTTACAAAGTTTTTGTTATACATATTACATAAGGACATTGCAAAATACAGCTTCAGAACAGAAGTCTTCGCTTGAGGAGGTAACCATAGCAACAGTGTATTTATGTGGCTTTCCGGATTCGCTACATTTGCAAACAACAACAATGACTACAACAACAACAAAAATATTAATATTAATAAAAAAATAATAACAACAACAACAACAACAACAATTAACAACAGATTCTAGAATGTTATCTTTATTAAAAGTTTCCTTTTGAATAAAGGCTCTGCTAAATATTTAGGCTCACAAATCACAAATTCCCTTTTATCCAGAGCCGCCATAGTATAACAACTGTCAGACAGCCCATGTGACTAAACCCAATATAAAATGCACACGAGCACTGCGTATTCTGTGTGGGCATGCTCACCCTCCCCTACAGTTAAACTCTGCTCTCCTGCTGTATCATAACGATCCATCTGTGATGAGAAAAAATATTGAACTACATGCTTATTCATCTTTTTTATCTTCAGGGAATTCCGACATCGTTAGTAATATACAAAAGAGCAATTTGAGTCTATTTGATTGTCAAATTAGGCGCTCTAAAGTTTAACTGTCACTGAAGGCGCTTCTTCCATCACTTTTACGGTTTCAATCACACTTACTGGAAGTTGAGTGATTCCGTCATGAATCCCACACAGTTGTAACTGATTTGGGAAACGGTTGTTTTGTGTTCTTCCCTTGACCACTGTGCTTTCTCTTCAGTGCTGTTCAAAGCCTTCTTGAGATAGTGAACGTCCTTGTGTGCTGCAGCAGTAAGCAACATCTTACCAGGGCGTCACCAGGATGGTGAAATCAAATTAAGTTGTTCGGATTTGCTTTCCGCTAAAAAAATGTTTTTTGTTTGTTTTTTTACAAAATACATTTAACATTGTTCCAGGACGCAGCATCACAATCGATCCAGATAGCACACGTACTGCAAGATGTCTGTTAAAGATCACTTGATTTGGAAAGCATTTGCTGTGTACAGACATCTAGATGTCAGTAAGATGTTAGTTGTACGTACATTCTAAATCATAAACATTTTAAAGACATATGATAGACGTCTATTTGACAACTGATAGGATACGTCCTAAAGACGTATTGCAGATGAGCAAACAATCTAAAAAATACGTCTTTCAGATGTAAATGCAGACGTCAAATAGACATCCCTGTGATGTAGATGTGCTAGCAGGGTTAGCACCTACTGTAATCCTTCAAATAGGTACATTCTCCCCATCCCTTTCTGCCATTTCTCTGAAAAGTGATCATTTGCATGTTGCTCATCATGGACTGCATTCCATTTGCTTCTCAACCTTTTATCCAATGACTCAGAATCCAGCATGTATGAAAACAGTATGCGATGGAGTTCCAATCGTCTACATTAGAGGCATAATTACCCTCAGACTCACATTCATTCTGGCTCATCAAGGGCTAAGAATAGAAATATACACTTCACCATCTGCGTGCTACAGGACTGGTGTTAATGAGACTCACTCTCTTATGCATTTTATATGGTGAGAAACTTGAGAAAATGATCCCGTAAAGCCCGCTTCTGCTTGGCATGACCTCTGTTGCTGCAACCAGCACCATCACTTGCCATCAGTCATGAGTGGAGCACTGGGGTCATTGGCTGAACACAGGGACATGTATCAGGCTAATTGCTGTGACGCGAGCTGGCGAGGCAACAGGGAAGGACATGCAATTATGTTGCACTGCAATAGACATCAAGAGACAATACAGCTTTCGTGAAATTCATATAGTTAGGCCTACTTTTTGCTTAAGGTGGAGTTTTTTGATTATTTTTTGATGGATGTCTGGCTAATTGTATCTCTGTCGCATCCTGCCGTGGACATACTGGTTTTTGATTTTAAAATTAACGACTAATTCCTGCTATTAATTTACTTAATCTGCGGTCTAAAACGATGGCAACCCAACAACTGAATACATCTTCTTTGACCGCAGGGTTAAGTCTGAGCATTGCAAAGAAAACGAGCCCTGGCAGGATGCTGAGAGTGCGAAGTTCATGATTCTCCACTGTGCAATTACACGAGCCGAATCTCTGAAAGAGATTCTAACAAACGTCTGCCCTCTGCTGGTGAGTGTGAATATAGCTTACAGGGTGCCATTCAGTCAGCATTGGAATGGCAATAGCGCAGACTAAGATAAGTCACGAATAATGGTCACACTTTATTTTAAGGTCCAGTTCTCACTATTAGCAAACCATAAACTACAATTTTTGCCTCAATAAACTCTTATTAGGAGGTAGTTGTTAAGTTAAGGTATTGGGTAGGATTAGGGATGTAGAATATGGTCATGCAAAATAGGCGCTTTATAAGTACTAATAAACAGCCAATATGGTAATAAAATGCATGCTAATAAGTAACTTGTTAATAGTGAGAATTGTTTCCAATACTACGGTGTTACTCATATATAAATATATTTCAGCAACTGAGTCACAAGTGGCATTACAGTGTGTTCACAAGCAGTGGTTTTGTATGTTCAAGTACCCAATCCAAACACATTAGCTGTCACATTTGGTTAATTTGGCAAAGTTGGCCAAAATCTGAATATTGCCTTTTACATTTTGCTCTTTAAATATGAAATAACATAAGCACGTCATATGGGAAAAAAAATAGCAGCGCTATTTAAAGTAACTTTTACATTTTTAAATAGTTTACCTTGGTATACATTTTACTGCGCTTTGTTATTCTTTAATTATTACCTGTGTGGCTTACATTCCGGAGGTAGATAATATAAATATGAATGGCTGATTCTTAATAAAGGAATAGTTCGCCCAAAAATGAAAATTCTTGCACCCTCATGTCGTTTCAAACTCGTAAGACCTTCGTTCGTCTTCGGAACACAATTTAAGATATTATTGATGAAATCCCAGAGCAACGGAACTACCACGTTCAAGTTTTAGAAAGGTAGTAAGAACATTGTTAAAATAGTCCATGTGGCATCAGTGGTTCAACTTTAATTTTGTGAAGCTGGGAAAATACTTTTTGTTTTTGAAGAAACCAATCTTTGTGTCAATCTTTGACGTGCATTCATGAGAGTAGCACTACGCATTTTTCTTTTTCTTTTTTTCTTTGCATATAAAAAGTGTTCTCTTTTTTGGGCCGTGAACATGGTAGTTGTGTTGCTGTCCATGCAGGGTCAAAAAGCTCTCAGATTTTTTTTTTTTTTTAAATGACAATGTCCTAATTTGTGTTTTGAAGATGAACAAAGGTCCTTGGGTTTGGAACGACATGGGGGTGAGTTATTAATGACCAGTTTTTGGGTAAACTATCCCTTTAACACCTGTATGTGACAACATGTCCCATTATTGGGCAAAATGTTTGACAACTAGCCAGTCTCCCATATATTAGCTTCCCATAATACTGCTGTAAGTTGGATATGTCATATGCGACTTTCTTGTGTTTTTCTTATTTGTCGTTTTTACACTCACATACTTTACACTTATACACATACAGTATTATGTGTATAGCATTATTCATATTTAGTGTTTTGTACTTGTGAACCGTCAAGATAAACATGATTGGCAGAAAAAGGATGGAAACTTCCTGTAGATGGGGTCATATACAAGACAGATTTACAGATGTTGTTGCTCCTAAACCAAATTTTGGAGGATTTTAGCCAGAGCCAACACTATACAAATGCACTATAGATGATTGAATATATGGGTCAAAAATGTCTGAAGTGTAAAAACAGAAGTAATGATTACATTTATTTATGAAAAAGTAAAGAACAAACCTCAGGTTGAAATTTCTTTCACACACTTTTTTTTATTTGTAAATAATAAAAATGAACTTTTTTTCATTTTTTTAAATATAAAACATACACATCGTATGAGCCACACCTGTATACAAACAGAAATGTTGCAGTGAATACTTTTTCTTTTTCATCATCTCAGTGGAACACATACTAGAAGTTGTAAACAGTCAGCATTGTTTTTCCCCTCTACCCAAGAATACTGATCAAGTAAAAGAAACACCTGTCTCTCATGAAGAAAAAACAATCAAAATTTTCAGATAGCAGAGGTGAAGAAATTGGCTCGAAAGCACAGAGAAAATGACGATCTGGCTACAGCTTCAGAGCGGAGTGGTTCGGCCCTCTAAAAGTGACAGTGAGAGCTCTAGATTTGGACCCATATGATAAGAAAGGTGTCCGCTCAGCGGTCCCTCATATCGGGATGGTTGTTCTCAAAAGTAAGCCTTGGCCCCTTTGCAAATATGGCTTAACCACATGGTCATCTCATATTTACAACACATGCGCTAATAAGTCTCTGTGCATCTACATTTATATTTAACATGGATACTGTTGTGTATGTATGATATATTTTGGACATTTCCTGTTTTGATATCCGTATACTCTTGAATAACTCGATGGGATGTATACATATTTTCTAGGTTAATTTCTGTGGTTTTGAGGTAAATTATGATACAGTAGAATCTGTAAAACATGAGGGAGGTTAGTTTTTGTTCAGTGTTACAGTACAGCACATTTTCCCCTAAGGGATATAAAAGACTAAAAAGCAATAATCAAAAACCTTGAAAAAAATGGAAAGAAAGAAATGTTGCAACATTCAGCACCGAATGGAGGACATGAACTAGTTTCGTAGCTGATCTGAAAAGTCTGAGTGAAAGCAAATGGCTTCTTTTTCTTGGTTTATCTCTTATATTCAAGTACAAGCAAACTGTACAGGTACATGCAACATACAAGCTGGCCTACAGTATGTTGAACTAACACATATCTATTTCTGTTACTTTTTAACATTTGTGTAGTCTGTTTTACAAAAATGTGCATGCAGCTGGGAACTGATCCGAGTCATGCTGCTCCGCCGCACCGGAGGGAGGGGCCAGTGGCCTGATAGATGATTGGTGTTTATGCTCGTGATGGCAAAATCAGATTGGTCACTTCAACATTTACAGAGACACACAAGAGGAACTTGCATTTGCATGACTCTTTTCTCTGTTTTCTGTCAAGTACACAAAGTGGAAATGAAATTAACAAGCTAGTTGGCTTGATTTTATTTTTTAAATATATTTTTTAATCAGATTTTTTAAGTTGAAAAATCAAGCTTTGTGCTTGCACTTTTAATTCAAAATAAAGACATATGTGCAAGGGCTTGGGTCAGTCGTGTGACCTCAGAGTGGCTTTTGCTAAACCACATATATATTAAAAAGAGAAATGTACGTCTACACAAACACTTACCATCAAACAAAGTTAAAAAGTTAGTTTAGCGTCCGAAAAACTCTATGTATCATGAAAACATAATTGTATAGATTTCCTTTACCAAAAATTGGAAAATGTACAAATACACAAATATGTTTATCTTGGTACATAGTTTTTTTTTCATTAACTACACTTTTTAATACCATTTAATAATAAGTGTAAACATCTAAAAAAAGAATTCAATTCATTGAATAAGATTATGTATTGCAACGTACTGTAGGATAATGTAATAGTTTCAGTTAATAAAAGTAAATAAAAATGTGCAAATAAATGTTTGTATTTCCCGATGCGTTGTCTTCAATTTCATTTTTAGCATTTCCTGTCATTTTCACAGTACACTGGACAACACAACCTCTTGTTTTTCATAAAACGTGCTAGAGATGTAAAAAAAAAACCAACAACTTCTAGACGAGAGCGGCCTCCGTTAGCTGTCACGAACTTTGAAAACAGAGGAACTTTTTGGAGGAAATGGACCATGGCTTTGGGTCCTCCAGGTTTAGGCACCAAGAAAGGCCCTGCCCTTCCAGACAACCTCCCCAGGGGACGCCCTACGTCTTTCAAGTTCCTGACCTTCGCTTTCGGTACAAACAGGGTTTAGACAGGGCCTCTTTTAGACCGAGGCCCCACAATCCCTTGGTCAGAGGTCACCTTTGTTTTTGGGTTGATACATTCTGATGCTCTGTTAAAAACTAGCTAACGTACATTTCAATGAAGACTTGACTGAATATCACCCTGCTTTCTACGTCGCCCTAAAGCGGTGCTTCCCACGTGCTAGTGTAGTAGACAGCCCTAAGTCTCACGCGACAAACAGTGAGAGAAACGAACGATTTTGTTTAGGACAAACAAAGTTGGCAGAACACGGGCTACCCACAAAGAGGAAAACAAAAACAAAGTCACAGGAGTGATTGTCAGATTTGAACAAAGCTTTGTGTTATTTCATCGCATTTTCTGCCTGGCTCTTATTGTTGTCCCGTTGTCTCTCAGACTGTGCTTTAGATTATTAGTCCACTACGATCGAACCCCCGCAGGTGCCGGCGAACCATCCAGGGATGACTGAGAAGCACGTCGAGTTAGAGAGGCAAGAGTTGGATCGACTAGGGAAGAAGGCGGGAAAAGTTTGTACCAGCCAATCACGTTGCTGGAGAGGTCCAGCTCCTCTAGTAGGATTTGTGCAACTCCCATGAAGGATTTGTGGTCCATTCGCCCATAATCTCCCCAGACAATTACCTAATAGGATGAAAATCAACACATTCATCAGTGGATGGCCCTCTCAGGTCATATAATCAAAGTTAATAATATCTAATCTCACGAATGTGATCCATTTAAATTACACACGCAGTCCTTCAATGACATTTTCTCACACAAGTCTCGCTCGGCTGCTTGATTGAGCCTCTAGAGCTGCAAAATAAAAAACGACATGTTCAAAAAAGATGAAGAAACCACTTGACTCACTTGTAACACTTTGCCCTGTGGACTTTCTTCAAACTGCAGCGTTTGCTGGTACAGCGGGTCGAGTGTCTTGCGTGCAATTTTTGTCTTCTTCTTAGCTACATATGCCCCATTGTGTAGAAGGTAGACTTTGACATATGGAGCTATGTAAAGAATGAATCAAATTAGACAGATATTAACAGTGTATACTCACATTAGTATGACTCGCTCAGATAAATCGGACTGCTTTTTTGTATCAGCTAGAACTGCTTGATGAGTTATATGGTGGCTGAGTAATGTGACACATATGGAGTTTGAATCACAAGCAGCGAGTTCAGAATAGAGCAGAAGTGACTCACCGGGGAGTGATTTGGACCCTGGTTTTTGGATAAGACCCCGTGCTCTTATCACCTCCACCTCCAGCTGGCCTTTCTTATTCACCATGCCAATCTGAATGTCACCTGGATGTCACAGAATTTGCAATTAAAATGATTTATTAAAATGGTACGTTTTCTTGGATTTAGTCAAATGTTTCATGCTCAAAGCATTATTGACATACTGCGGTTTCCATAAGCAGTCATTTTTTTGTATTTTGTACTGAAATATGTAAGTGAAATAGGGCTGTAAATTTAATGTACGTAGTACAATTACGAGTGCAATAATAATAATAATAATACACAATAATACAAGCTTAATATAAGCTTATGTTCAATGATTTGGAAATCAACTAAGTTCTAAATTCTTTCTATTTGTCCACCTCAGTACTACAATGTATTTAATTACAATGGTGTGTTTCCTCAACAAATATTTATATGCATTATACAATTAATTTAATTAAAATATTTAAAAAAGGGCATATCAAATGCAAAATTCACTTTTTACATATAAATGTGTCTTTTTTTTTCAACATAGGCTCATTGAAAATACGTGCCTCTATATACATTTCTACAAAACTGAAAAACGTGCTTATATGTATGAATCACTGCAGTTTCCAGTTAAAATGAACACTAGAGGCAGTAAAACTTTGATACTTTTGAATATTCTCGTCACATATACAGCTTCATATGCATGAGTTTTGTGATTCAGTAGGTTTGCTCGGTAGCTCACAAGATACAGAGATGCACTCGAGTGATGAAGAGCTCCGGTATGAACCCCGTGAAACTACAGTTTTGACAAAACAGCTCAAATCCACATAAGGAAGTTAAAATAGCCCCCCTATATGAACAAATTCGTTTTTATATCACTTTTGTATTTGTTAACACTATCGGTAATGTTTAGGGTTGGGTTTGGTGTAGGGGATATTTCCAAAACTATAGAGCATTAACCCTTAGCGATGCCCCCTGGATATTTTAATTCAGAACAGCCACAATATGTACCTCAAGCAGCGTAATAAAAATGCAGCAATATGTGCCAAAATGTGCAGTAAGGTACATAATTGCGGTGTTGCAGAAATTAATATACAGGCACATAGAGCTTGGACTGTTTTTTTTTCATTCCTAAAAAAAACTAAACAGTCTTTATTATCAAGCCATACATCATACAGTATGATGTCATACTGCTCAGGGCCCACCCACAACTGCCAACGGACTGTCCTGTATTAGCATATTTCTGCCCTCGGTAGTTGTACGCTGTCTGCCATTCTCTGTGCTTAAGCAGCTGTGGCGACAACAATTTCTTGTAAGCAACGCAGGTGTTTTGTATTTGGATGTAAAAGTGAACATAAGAGTCTTAATTTTCAACATCAGACATCAAAGCCACTGAGTACAAAGTGGATTACCTTTGTTTTTGATGGTAACGCCCTACCAAGTACACAAAAATGTAAGAGACATGCATCAAAACGGGTTGCTGTGAACGAAGTGGTTTTTGACAAGGTAAAAAGGTGTTTTACTTGACCACTGAAGAATTTTAACCCAAGTATGTTGCTGACATTTCATGAAGACCCTAAAGGATCATACTATCTTGAGAAAAATGGGCATCCGATGTCCACTTTAAATAAATCACAATCAATTGCATATATAGACCATTTCGCTAGATGTAAACATACTGGTCCCGATACATTTCCTGTTTCTTTTTTTTTTTACTTTACACAAACATCACAAAAAAATACAACCAACATAACATTTGACTGGATGAAAATGTTACATTAGCACCTTTAAGATATATTTGTATATGTGAAATAAAAAAAAAATAATAAACAAAAAAACAGGAAGCACTTCTAGACCAGTGTTGTTTACATCTAGCGAAATGGTCTATAATTATGTATATACACTACCAGTCAAAAATTAATGTTTTTTATTTATGATTTAATGTTGCTAAAAATTCAGTTTTGAAATCACAGGAATAAATTACATTTTAAAATATATTCAAATAGAAAACAGTTATTTTAAATTGTACTGTTTTTGCTATACTTGGGACCAAAAAAATGTAGGTTTGGTGAGCAGAAGAGACTTCTTTAAAAAAAAAACTTACTGAAAACTTATTGTTCAAAAACTTTTGACTGGTAGTGTAAATTAATTTAAATTTGTAAACAACTTAAAGAATAGTGGAATAGTTGTATTATGCTTCAAGAGAGAAAGAAAATCTTCACAAAGAAACAATCTTACCAATTGCTGGTGTGGCAAGGGTTTGTCGACCAACTAGTTGAGCAGGGCCCAGTCCATCCAGGAAATCACTGAACTGAGTCTCGACTCGAACTGCTGGGAAGATTGGACTGACCAAGACAAACATTGATATGAAATACTGCAGCTGTTGTTCTTTCTGATTTATACTGTAGTAGATTAATTCAAAAATCTAGCAATTGGATCTGAAAGTTTTCAAGATAAAATTCAGTCTTGTTTAATATCAGTCATTTTACCAAAAGTATTGTAGGTTTGTATGCAGGCATGTTGATCCCACAAACTGAACTTTTTTTTTTTTTTTTTGGAGCCATAATGGCAATGCCTGACTGACGGTTGTCAGGGTAACAGGAACGGCACTTAAGGAGGCTGCTATTTCTAGACAATAATAATCCTGGTTTAAGATGGGGAATTTCAGAACAGAAAAATGTGGAAAATGTAAAATGGTGCTGTATCACTGTATTGACAATAACAAAGAACAAATCTTTCCATGTTGTTTTAGAGAATATGTAACAAATGTTTGGAAAAGTGCATCACTGATGCAATGCAATACAATATGCAAAAAACAAACAAAAAAAAAACAACTGCATATATTTAAACGTATGCAGAATTTGATTACTAATAAAGCACAAGGAAACTTACCTGCCCTCTGAGTTGTAGCTGTTCATGCTTCCGTTGTTGGATTCACGGCTGGGTTGACGACTCATATTCCTCTGCAATTCCACAGCCATTCCCGTCTCCTGACTGCGCTGGATTGTCCCTTGACTGCCCTTTGACTTCTTATTGGACGCCTCTGAAGATGGACAGATTTCACAAACAATCAGGACAGAGACTTTTAAAGACGTTTATATCACATTTGAAGATAAAAAAGTGGAATCTGTATCTCTCCTACTTGATTTTTTGTAAAAAAAAGTTAAAAAAGAGCAGGATCAGTGTCCTCTCTAAGCAATACTGGTCAAGCTGCACACTATCTCGTTACTGTAAAACATCCTTTTTGATGTTAAAAGCAGACAGCGAAATAATTTGACAGTGAGTGTAGCTCCCACCGGGATGGACGCTAACCACACTGTGTTAACCACCCCCCTTTATCTCTCTTAAAAACAAGGGCATGCCTCCTCATTCCAAATCCCTTTTTGTCTGCTTACATAAAACAGAGAGAACTAAATGGAGTTCCCCCTGAGGTCTTAGACTCCTCTAATGTGCTTTCAAGACTTTTTCAAAAGGAACAAGCTCTGTGGCAGTGACATGAGTCGCCTGATGAAAAATCTTATTATACCAAACAATGCAGGAAAGGTTGGTATAAGGTTGCCCTCTTGTGTTGTCTAGTGAAAACACTAAAAATAGAAACCCTGAAAACATTTAAATGAACTGGTTTCCAAGGCTCATTGGACAAAACGTGCCTGTTCTAGCATTTCTGCAAAATGAAAATATGTTGCTTCTTGCACATTTCACAACACTTTCAGAGTGAAATGTGCAATAAGGAGTGGTGATAAAAGCACCACTGTTCAATTTTTCCAAAACAGATGAATGTGAATGTGGCAACATTTTATTATGTTGGTTGTTGTATGTTGTCTATTGATTGGCGCTAAAAGATCTGTTTCAAAGCCACAAAAACGTCATTCTTCTTTGGAACACAAATTGTGAATTGTGATTTCTCATGTCTACAAGGCAGGTATTCGCTGAGATTCAGGTTGTTTTATTTACGTGTCTGTGAAGAGAGGTGACAGAGATTGAGACGACAGAGAGCGCACCCTGTTTATTTTCTTTACAAAAGCACATTGTTTTGTTGTTATTATGAATATACACAAATAAAAGTAGACTTTGCAGTTTCATACCATATAACGTGATATTCTCATATTGTCCCACAGCAATATTAAAGGAATGTAGATTAGTGTACAATGTTTAATCCTTAATAATTAAGTTATTTAAGTTATTTGACATATTTTTTAAAAAGTTATTATTATTATTTTTAAAGTAACACAGTAGTTACTTTCTAATGTAACGTAGTTACTAACTCAGTTAATATGTACTAATTACTTTTTAAAAGTAACATGCCCAACACTGCTAATTGATACCAAGCAAGTTCAGGAAAGACATACATTTGCAGTTAATATCTGTAAGTTAACAAATGATGCACAATGGTAAAAGTGTTCTGAGGTCAAAATATAGCATTGTACAAGGAATCATTAAAAAATAGGTCTTAATTAATCAATAATCTGGTAATCATAATTTGTTTAAAAAAGGAATAGTTGTTGGTGTTTTACTGCCACTAGTGTTAATTGCAGCTGAAAAATGCAGTGAATTGTATGTATGTTGGAGAAAAAAATGTTTCTAAGGGTCAGATCAGGTAGAAACTCTCAAGCTTCAACAGTGTAATTACTGTGTTTAAATAAATCTAATTTTTAAACAGGGAATAAAAACAATTACTGATTTAAAACTCACCATGCATTTATTTCTGAAAAGAAAATATGAAACAAATATGTGTGCATGAAAATGTTTAGCAAAAAATAAATAACATTTAAAACTGTGGTATTACTGGTTAGTATATAATTTATTAACCCATAATGGCCAGCTGGACTTGGTTACATCAGCAGAAAGGTGTAAGTACAGACACTAACCTGTCTGACTGATCTGTGAAGTGCTTCGGCTGCGACGGTTTCCCACAATAGCCACGAATCGAGCATTGAGACTGGAACGACGCTTTTTCGCTCCGGTTCCGACTGTTCCCAGGGCAGTGTCAGACTGGCTGCCGTCTGTTCGCTCCGTCGTGTTGATGTCACCGCTAACGCTTGTGCTCTTTAGCATACTTCGACCAGATGAGGCTCTGACTTGACGACTGTAAGCAAATGAAAGCGAGTAAAAGAGAGATGAATGGTTGAGACAAATTAGTTGACACAGTATATAAAGGTAATATACACATAGTGACACTAAACAGACACTAACTGCTGGAAATTATATGCAAAATGCTTTATTCTTTTCTGAGGTGTATTATATTTACAACACAGCCTACAGACTATATCACTGATTCTAATCTTAGCACAAAATAAAAGCTGTTTTCATCCAATTAATTTATTTTGCACAAACCAGTATGGAACATAAAATATATAACATCCAGAGCATCAGCTTCTCTATGTAATATTAACCTAAACCATAACTGACGTAGCAGTCAAGACTACTCACCATAAAGTCATTTGACAATCACAGTTTTATTTACTGTCTCCCTGTTTGATTTGCTACCTGAAAAAGTGAGGCGGCCCTCCACATCACATCAATATTTTGATCTGTTTCAATAGAAGACATACAGTAGACTATACACTTTTAAAGATTTGTGTGAATTATGTCAAAGCTATCAAATAGATAGTTTTAAAGGTAACACATAGTGACTAAAAGCTTCAAGTTTGTCCTTTGGATTAATTAGATGCTTAAAACTTAACAGAACTGGGTTAATTAAACAGCAACATGTTTGGTTTAGTTGTTCACATTGTCTATATTATGACACAGCAAAACACTTTGACAGTGCAGCCATGTCCTGTGCTGCCCCCTGGGGGTTCGGAGGAGCTGTCGTGTGTCTGCGCCCACTGATGGAGTCAAGGTACTGCAGGACTGTCCAGTTGCACTCTGCCTATCATCTCTACACCCTAACTCCCTCTCTGCGGGACATAGGGTGGGGATAGGAAGTAAGGAGGTGGGTCTCTCTTCCACAGGCTGGAGGTTAGTAACAGAGGAGTGAGCAGACAGGGGTCTGGGTTTGGGAGGATCCAGTGCTGACTCAGTTTTCAAGCATGGGAGGTATGAGGCGAGGCATGCAATGAGGGCTCTAATACACACAATACAATACACAGGACACACATTTACACAAACACAGAGTGGCATATGAATGAAGCAGAATACAAACAAATGAAATCAAACAGCATGCACAATGAACCTCTCAAACTAAATGCAGGGTGAAGGATTATTTTAAGACAGCAGAGAAGAATATTCCAATACAATATGAATAGCTGAAGCCTCTTGTGACAAATTAACCTAACCGGTTTTAGATGGCATTTAGTATGTCACACTAGGCAACTTCCCAAAAAGATTTCATGTCAACTACCTATGTTTGTTTGAACTAAGCAGACTTCATTCACATTGATAACTAGTGTGCGGCTTCAAATTAATCAACAAACATTGAAGATACAATTGGTTAGTAAAGCCCAAATATGTCAGAAAAGAGAGAGGAAAAGATGCTCATAGAATGTCTGATTAAAGACACCAACTTCAAACAGTCCTATCATCATTGTAAAGTTTTTCTACCCCATTTAAGGCAAATGGTGATATGTATTAATTGTGGATAACCACTTTGGGAATACAATTTTTCTAGTGCCTCATTAGTCAAGTATCATAATGTCGGACAAAAACATATTTTTTTTAGTTGTGGAGGGGGAAAAAAGGCCTCAAAAGGAACAAAACTCAGCTGGAGGAGCATATACTGTACACTGCCATTCAAAAGTTTGGGATCGGTAAGACTCGTTTTTTTTTAAAAAAAGTCTCTTATGCTCATCAAGGCTGCATTTATTTAAAAAAATATAAATAAATAAATAAATAATGTGAAATGTTATTACAATATAAAATAATGGTTTCTACTTTAATATACTTTAAAATAAAATTTCATCCTGTGATGCAAAGCTGAAATTTCATCAGCTTTTACTCCAGTCTTAATTGTCAAATACTCCTTCAGAAATATGCTGATTTATTATTAGATACTTTTTCAAGATTCTTTGATGAATAAAAAAAGTTAAAAAGAACAGCATTTATTAAAAATATAAATCTTTTTAACAACAGAAGTCTTTTCTGTCACTTTTTATCAATTAAACACATCCTTCCTGAATAAAAGTAGTACATATTGTTAGAATTTTTTTTATTAATTTGATAAAATTCTTTTTAACTTGTTATTTATCAAAGAATCCTACAAAAAAAGTATCACAGGTTCCAAAAAAAGAAAAATAAATAAATTAATTAATTAATTAATTAATTAAGCAGCACTGATAATAAACCAGCATATTAGATTCTGAAGGATCATGTGACACTGAATACTTGAGTAATGATTTTGAAAATTCAGCTGTGATCACAGGAATAAATTATATTTTAATGTATTTTAAAATAAAAAAAAAACGTATTATGTGTTTATTAAATAATTGTATTGATTATTTTTGTATATTTTATTTTTAAGTCAAAGTTTGAGATTCAAGGATTATTGAATTATTAATTATTTAATACCTGATAAAATAATTAACATCATTCTTTTGCTTTTCATTTTATATTTACATTTAGGTAGTTAATATTTCATTTATCATTATAAGCTTTTGAATTCATGAATTCTCTAGGAATAACACCCTTAACCTTGGCATTGTTAATGACTGTCTGAGCTCCAGGAATGCTATTTTTTCTCTTCTTATCATTGTCACTGCTTCCATTCTATGTAAATTAGTCTTATTATAGAATGCGCAATGTTCACAAAACCAAGTGTTATTAAGGTTGCACTATTAATATCAACCATGGTATGCAGGTGCTAAATTGAATATCATTTAAGAGAGATGTTGTGTACATTTTCTAGTGGTCATGGCAGCAGCAATTCATCAAACAAGGATCAAATGTTGGCGAAAAACTGGGCATATGCCCAGATGTGCAGTGTGGTTAAGCATGCTTTTGCATTTTAAGGAGCCAACTACGGAGTTTGGGATTGCTGGGATCATACAGTCCCAGTGAAGTATGACAGATTGTGGTAGTCCGCTGGCCAACAAGATGAGAAGGTTGTTGAGCAATTTTCAATGCGCTGTTACTCGATTTACAGGTTCTGTTAGCAAACTAGATGGTAAAACAATGCAGATAGTGCATGCAATTAAACAGCACTATCAGCAGGAATAAGATGATATGCTAAATTTTCACCCTGTATTGAAGGTACTATAGGATCTTTTCAATGATTTTTAATATATTAGGTAAGGATAAAATTTTATACGGTGGTGGTTAAGGTGAAGACTTAAGCAGGGGGAGCTGGTTCATGTTACCTCACATCTCCAGCCACCGTATGACGTCGGCGTTTAAGCTCCTCAGAGAAACGCCTCTTTCCCAGACTCCTCTTGCTGTCTGTTCCATTCACCCCCCATGAAATCCTTCTCTCCTTCTTTTCATCTCCTTTACAACTTTCCAACGACTTCGACCTTTGACCCCCAATGCAATATGCACGCATGCAATAGAGCACAAGCCGTAACAGCAAGAAAAGTAATCATGCAGAAATAAAAATGTAACAAGCCATGCATAAGACAGACAGCTAAGAGCATGCATATGTGAAACACATGACTAATAACAAACAAAGAAGTATCATAACTTGAGGACACATCATTTTTTGTGACCTGTAGTGAGTAATTGCGGCTTTGTATAGAATAATTTCACAATTTTACTAGAGAGAAATTTTAAGATTCTTGTAGAGGAACGTTAATATAATTTTGAGGTGATGGAACAGATTTTTTTCATAGAAAGGAAATAAAGCAGAGCACTAAAGAGAGAGAAAGAGTAGAACGTACAAATGCTATTTTCCATTTACGCTAATGTCCTATACACACTTATTCTGACCTAAATCTTGTCTTCACAGGCTTAGGCTAAATCTACCTATTGTGTGTGCAAAGTCCAAAATAAACCCAAAATCTTGTGTGTCTGCACTTGCCGAGTGTTAAATTTGGGTCCCATGTATTTCTTAACAGGCCTACCTGATTCTCCCATGAGGTCTCTCAGACTGAATGGACATGTAGCTGGTGGCGCTCAGCCGTGAGGCACTGCTGGCACGGGAGATGGCTGATGCATCGCTCATGTCACTGTCTGATGACCTTGCAGACATGTTATCACAACTCCTCCTCTGGTCCTTATACATCTAAACCATCAAAGACAAGAAAAAATATAAACTTTAATAGAAATTAGCAACCTGCTATACGTAACAGCACTGCCAGACACATGAGTTGGAGACCTGAGAAGCAGTTTAACACTCACATCTCTCCTGTTTTTGAGCTCTGCCTCTGGGTCGTGACCAGAGCTTGCAGAAGAGCCCGGCCGATAGGAATGTACTCTCATTTGCAACTGACGAGCCCGCTCTTCCACTGCTAGTGCTACATTGAGACAGAATGGGGGAAAAAAGCAGAAAAATGGAACAGGGGACAAAGTAATCTCAATTAAGGAAACACAAAAAATAAATCAAGAACATTTGGACAACAGCTGGCATCTCTGCCTGTGAACAAACAGTATTTTTTTCTGTATTGTTACTTTTGGTGGAAATAAATATTAAATATTCCCTGCTTGAAAATCCAGCTGAATGCGATACACTACAGGTGAATAGGGTAAAAAACTGCACTAATAGATTGTCACCATACTTCTCCAGTTGACTTATTACAGTACAAATGTTTTGTATTATAAGTTTATAAAATGTTTAAATATGTAAATGGACATAATCTATTTAAATATAAACTAGAAAATCTGAACATGGATGAAGCCAGGTTCAGAATTCCTATTTGATTTTGTTAACAGTTCTGAGAAAGAAATTTTGAATTGCGAGATATAAACTCACAATCACGTCTTTTTTATCAGAATTGTGACTTTATATTTTGCAATTGTGACTTTTTTTTCTTAGAATTATGAGCAATTGCTAGTTATTACATCAGAATTGTGAGCAATTCGGAGAACATAGTTTTTTTTTTACTCTCAAAACTAGACTTTAAAGCTTGTAAGTTTATATTTTATTGTGAGTTTATATCTCACAATTCTAAGAAAAAAGTCAGAATTGCAAAATATAAACTCGCAATTGAGAGAAAAAAGTCAGAATTCTGAGAAATAAAGTCAGAATTGAAAGATATAAACTCATAATTCTGACTTTTTTTTCTCAGAAATGCAAGTTTATACTTCACAATTCTGACTTTATAATTAGCAGCTGTGAGTTTATATCTTACAATTCTGAGAAAAATGTCAGATTTGTGAATTTGTATGATGGAATTCTGAGAAAAAAGTCAGAATTGTAAGATAAAAAGTTGCAATAACATTTTTTTTTATTAAGTCATAGTTGTAAAGTCAGAATTGCGAGACATAAAATCGCAATTCTGACTTTATAAGTTGCAATTGTGAGCTTATATCATGCAATTCTGAGAAAAAAGTCAGAATTGCAAGATTGCAATTCAGACAATTTTCTGATTTCTCAGAATTGCAAGTTTACAGGTTTTTTTTTTTTTTTTTGTGCATTTTCTAGATAGAACAGTGAAGATATGACAGGAAGTGAGTGGGAGAGAGAGGGGAGCAGAAATGGGAAAGCTCCACGAGGCGGGATTCGAACTCGGGACACCATAAGCGCAACGGCGCCATATGTCGGCGCTCTGCCCACAAAGCTATCAGCACTGATAAGATTGCAAGTTTATCTCTCACAATTCTGACTTTATAACTCACAACTGTGAGTTTATTTCTTACAATTCTGTCAGAAAGTGTAAGATAAAAAGTTGCAATAACATTTTTTTTTTAATTCAGGCGGAGACGGGCTTCCGTAGAAAATACTGTATACAGCCAGGGAAAAAAAAAAAACATTTAGGAAAAAAATGTTATATAAACAAACCTCTTTTGAAAAATATTCAAAATATAGATATGTAAGTGCTGAATGTACTGTAATTAATGTTTTTGAAACATATGCATTGTGATAGATATGTATTGTGATTGAAATCTACAAGTGTAATAATAAAATAAACACTTAATTGTATATAATGGATATTTTCTTTCTACTAATCTGAAAGAAGACATGTTATGGACCAAAAAAGCACAAAAGCACAATATTGACACTGGTTTTGCCTGTAGTGTCTTGTTGCAAGCTGGTATCTACATTTTAGAACAAAGTGGCTGGTTGATAAGCAAATAACCATCTTGGGTGAGTTACTATATTATGTTCCAAATATTGTGGAGTTCAAACAAGGAATATACAGGGGTTGGACAATGAAACTGAAACAGTGGTTAAGGCTAGAAGGGATACAGCTCTAGCTACTGGGCATGCGCACATCAATCTAACGTTATTTTTGTCACACTGTACAACAATAATACTCTTTTTGTATTATAGTAAGGGGTAAGTTTAAGGGGTTGGAGTAGGTGTAGATGTTAAAAAAAATCTAATAGGTAAAACAACTCATTTCATTGTTAGTTTCCGGTGTGGACTGTATCCCTTCTAGCCACAACCTGAAACAGTGGCCAATATAGTGTTGGAAGTTTCATGCCTATATTTGCACAGCCTGGTGGCCAATCTTCACTGATTGCACATTCCACCAGTAAGAGCAGAGTGTGAAGTTTGGCTTTGTGCACCCAATGGTTCAAACATTGTACCCTGAAGGATGATAATGCACCAATACACAGAGCAAGACTGGTGACAGAGTGGTTTGATGAACATGGAAGTGAAGTTAAACATCTCCCATGGCCTGCACAGTCACCAGACCTGAATATTATTGAGCCACTTTGGGGCGTTTTGGAGGAGCGAGTCAGAAAATGTTGTCCTACACCAACATCACGTAGTGACCTACCACTCTTCTGGAAAAGGAATGGCTCAGAATTCCTCTGGCTACTGTGCAGGGCTTGTATTTGTCATTTCCAAGACAAAACTTTGTTGTATTGGCATCAAAACGACGCCAAACACCATACTAATTGTGGTCTAAAACTAGGTGTTTCAATTTCCTTGTTCAACCTCTGTACAGTACCACTGTACTGAGTAAAACCTGATATTATCCAGTCCTTTTAAACAAGCAAGTGATCAATTCTAGGGCAAAATGCAGAGAATGGAATGAGATACCTGAGTTAGGTTTCTCCTCAGGTTTACTGTTGACATGGTCTTCATGATGATGGGGTTGACGGAATGAGAAATGGCATGAGAAGAGACAGAAAGGAGTAAGGTAGTGAGATCAACAACTTGTTGACCACATGAAAAAAGGCTACGGACCAAGGAACCGTGAAATTACCTGGCATTTATAAAGGTAACTGGCACTGGGACAGATTCATGGGTTTGGGGTGTGGATTTGAATGGTAACAGCATTTCAGATGACTGCTTTCTGATTTTGTGAGTACTTAGAGAGAGAATGAATTGCTTACCTTGTTCTATACTGCTGCTCTTTGCAGGGAGTTGTGGCAGCTGTCTGCCCCTGCGCCCTAATGATGTGGTCCCTGCCGGGGAATAATGTCCACCATGCTGAAGTTCTCTGAGAAGAGAAAAAAAATCCATCATATGAACAACTTTCTATTTCATTTTAAAACACTATGTACTGTGGTTACAGAAGTACAAGAACGTTTATTTGAGATTCACACGTGAAATTAGTCATTTTTTTATTGTTGACTTTATATGATTAAGACATCATAATAAGCAGCAGTGCACAAACTAAAGCAACTACAGGTACAGCCAAATTCTGAGGGGCTCCCAGCATGCACCTGTCAGCTCGTGGGGAGTTAGGGCAGGATCCCCCTAAGTTGGTCTGGCCAAAGGGCCTGAGGAGAGGCTCTCTCCTCCTGCCACCCCTGAGGATAGAGGTGGGCTGGAGTCTAAACACAACCACAGCAGAAAAGGGCAAGGGCAAAAAGAAAATAAAGGAAATTATGCAATGAAATAACAAAAAGTTCGACAAATCTGAAATGGGTAAACCAATAGCAAAATGGTGAATATGCATAAATTAATGCAGAAAACAAAAACAGATAAAGAGATGTCAAAAGGTGTATTTTGAGATCTCACCTGTCGCCATCAATGGTTTTCTTGTTTGCTATCTGACAGCTTGGCCTATCCAAATTGCCAGAATGCCTATGAGATGGAAAATGACTGATCCAGAAAACAAACAGAGTGGGGAAAACAAAACAAAAGGAGGAATGTATGAAGCTAAATGGAAAGATATTATGGAGTTCAAGGCCAGGATGGTGCTCCTCTGATTTAAAAAAGACGCAGAAGAACACTACTGTTCAAAAGTTTGGAGTTACATTAATATTACATAAATATTTGTTACATAAACATTTTTACAATTTCAAAAAAAATGTATTGCAATATATTTCAAAATGCTATTTATTCATGTGATGCAAATCTGGAT
>JAHKKF010523320.1:3939-18734 GCA_019740295.1 Labeo calbasu | reverse complement strand
AGTGATTCGTTTGGATCCTGAGTCTGCGCAGCAGTGATTCGTTTGGATCCTGAGTCTGCGCAGTAGTGATTTGTTTGGATCCTGAGTCTGCGCAATAGTGACTTGTTTGGAGTGACTACTTTGGATAAATGATACAAACTGATAAAATGATAAAAACTACCTAAAATGATTGAAACCATCTTTAGGAAAAATTTATTTGAAGTTAAATTATTATTATTAAATAAATATTATCTTTTTTTTTTTGGCTTATGTCGCATTCGTTTAGTATGTTAGTAGTATGGTTTAACATGTTGCTAGCATGCTTGTTACAAGCATATTTGTTGTTTCTTGTTGCAAGCATATTTGTTGTTAACATGATTTAGCATAACACCTACATACTTATCTTTATGATGTTGCTAGCATGTTTTTACATATTTCTTGCATATGTATCATGTTATAACATGTTGCAAACATAATTGTGTTTTTAGCATGTTTTAGGACAATGCTAGCATATAGCTAATTTGAATTAACATATTCTTGCACGTTTTAGCACTATGCTTATATATTACCGTTATGCTTTGCTTGTGATGATTACCATAGATAGACTGGCAACATGTTTTAGTGAGATGTCAACAAGATTTAGCACATTGCTAACATGCACATTTATCACATTTTGCCAGCATCTTTAACATGTTAACATGATTTAACATGTTTCTAACTTGATGATAGCATATTTCTAGCATGTTTATGATGCTGTTAGCCTTTTTAACAGTAAAGTTGTTTAACAGTATACATGTTTTACTACATTTCAAACATAAGCATGTTGCTAGCATGTTGTATTACATTTCTAACATGATTTAGCACGTTTTAGCAATAGGCTAAAATATCGTAAAATATTGTATTATTTTATTAATAGGTTTGATAGATCTGTAAGATTTGTATCCACAGGCATGTTTTTCATGACATTGTGCTATTTAATAAACATCTGCAATGGAAAACAAATGGCATAGCTTATAGTGACTCTTGTGGACTCATCATTTAAAAAGTGCAGCGAAATGTACCTGAAGAAATGCTTTTCAGATTTTACAGAGTAATTTATTAACAATGAGCCTCAGTTGTGGGACAACCCCACTGGACACATACAGACAGAAATTCAAATTGCAAGTCACTTTAGATAGTGCATTGATGAAGTGTAAGTTTAAAATATCTGTAGGGGTACAAAATAATGAAATATATGACACTGCCTGTATTTTTGCAAATCTGCAAAAACATGTCAGTTGCTTGAATAGTATTTTGTTTTGAGCTTAAAATCGTAGTATCATAGTGCATTTTTTGTAAACTAGTGAGTACATTTGCATCACATAACCAGCTCCACATGTTTGGTAAACTTGCTCAGCAGCTCACCCTGTATAGCATTGCACTTGTGATGCAAAGTGCTCGGGTATGAGTCCCTCAAACACAAGTCAAGATAAACAGCTCAAAGAAACAAGACAAAATGGCATGGTTGCTTCAGAAATTGCATTTTTATCTCATGTTTATCTCACTGTTTTACACATATAGACACTTTAGTTGTGTCTGCAGAATGCATGAATGTACAATTTCTGTAGGGTGTATTTGTTAATGATCTATATTGTGTCTTAAGCACGTTAACATCTACTTTGGTTGATGCTAGCAGCACTGCTACTGCAACGGCTCAGTCTCCAGCACAGAGCCAAACTGTCAGCACCACCTTAGCCTTAATGCACATTTGAAGACAGAACATTTAGCATAGCATCTCATAACATCTGAATCCATGAATCATAAATGTGATGATCTGTTTACAACCTTCTAAGCATGCATAGTAATTCACGGCGGACGAGTGTTTGCATAACCCTGCGTACAGACAGTCAGATCACGCTGACAAGAGCATGCAGGTATTAGAAATGACGCCAGACTCCGGACCGGCCCGGCCCGCCTGCCCCTCTTCATTACTCTGAGTGTTTCGGGGCCTTTGCAAACACCGCTTTCAGGATTGAAATCTGAATTGGTTTGTCCACCTTCCCTCAGCGGCGGCATCCGCTGTCTGCACCTCTTCCGCGCACCGCGGTTTGTCATGTAAATAACAAATGCACTCAGTGTGGTGATTTACCGCGGGCCGCTGGCCTCTGATGTATATTAATATTGCTGCACGTTTCACTGTACTACAGTCCATCATTCATTTGGATAAAAGAGGAGGAATTTAAAAACGGCCAATGCGGTACAATGGGGATACAGATTGCATCCATTTATTGCGCTGAGTGATGGAGCGGCTGCCCACTCTGTCCTTCACCTTCCCAAGATACTGTGCAGCTTCCCATAAAGCCTAAAAAAAGAGACGCCCTTTGCCCCTCGCTCTCCCTCTGCCGGTGGGACATGAACCGAATATTCCTGCTCTAGACCACCTGTGCAGATGTAATCACAAAGAAAAATACACATTGATAAAAACATCTTAGATCAGTTCAAATGTCTGCTTATTGCAAAAAAGAAAACTAACCTTTGACTCCTGCCAAAATGTCTGGTACACATTGAAACTTATCCTGCAAAACAACTGCCCACGTAGACAGGGAGAGGCTGACTGACTGAAGTGAGCAATCACAGTTTTTGTTCATTGGGAGGCCAGAAATCTGAAATAATAAAATAGACTTTAAAATAGACTAAAAAAGACTTTTGAAATTTAAATAATGTTGTCCTAATCTCTGTGAATTGTCTTATACACTAAAAAAAATCCTTAATTAATTTAAGAATTTTTTACACACAATTTTATTATTCTTTTTTTTTTTTAATATATTAATGCGTTATTTAAATATAACGCATTAATGTACTATTATATGTTTAACTTGACTTTATTACATTTATCTAAATTTTCTTACATTGGTTCTTAATCTGTTTAATCAGTTTACTACAATTAATTTATTTTATTTTGTCAGTGTTACTAAATGTATTTAATTATTTTCTGTTTAATTAATTGTCTTATCTTGGCCAGAATTTATTTATTTATTTATTTATTTTATTTCCTTACTTACCTTTAGGCTTTATTAATTTTCGTATGTTGATCTAATATCGCTCATTTGCTATTGTTTACTAATTGTTTTATGTTGGTCAAACTAAATTATTAATTTACTGAGGTTTAATTAAATTAATCATGTTGATCTAATTTAAATTAAGCAGTAGTATATCCAATGAAATAGACATTTTACAAACTTTTTTAAAAATAATTTGATTCTTATAAATTTATGTAATACACATTGATTTATATAAGAAAAGTGTACAAGAAAACTAATGCAAGATATGACATAAAAGTTAGTATTTTAAAAACCTAAAAAGTTTTTTTTCTTTTTTTTCATCCATGCATGTAATACTGCGTAATGCTTAATGTCATAACTGAATATTCAAGTGAATTATCAGACATTTTTTTTCGAATCTTACGATCACCTTTCCTAATTACGTGCTAGTTAGCAAGTTTAGTGGCTAACACAGCTAAATGAGGCTAAAGTAAACAGAGCATGGCTCGTCGCTCCACAGAGAGAAGAGGGGCGGGGCGAGCAGAGCTCATTAGCATTTAAAGGAACATGCAACAGAATGGGCTGATTTCTGCGGAGCTGATTTTGACAAGGTTAAAAGGGTGTTTTTTACACTAACATTCAGAAATTTTAACAAGAAAACAGAGTTATTGCCTCCGCGTAAATTATAAAAACATGAATTTGTGAAAATGGTAACGTCATACACATGCATATTACATCTTCAGTCATAATACAGAGTGACATCGCCAACTACTGGCCTGGCATGCATAATACGGAAATTTTAGTTATTTTTTTATGAAGATCTTTTTAAGAACATTGTTGCCTGTATGTAGAACTTTTCAAAACTGCAAAGGTAAAATTGTTTCCATTTTGAATAAATCATTGTCATGTAAACATACCTAAAACCCCATCACACAGTTTGCATCAAAGCAACATCGACATCATAAAACCAACTATTTTTTTTTTTACAAAGAGCATGTAGAGTATTTCAGAGCTTGGCATATCTAGAAAAATTCAGCTTTTTTAAACCTGTAAATCACATTTTAAGATCCTTTTAAGATTATTTCCAGGTTTCCATGAGTGTGGGAACCCTGTATTTACGAATACATTTCCAACATACAGTTATTCCCAGTGGTTGTTTTGGCGGTACAGCTCATTGTTCAGATGCTCTGGTGTGTGTTGCTGCAGTCAGTGTGATTTATCATGCGACGGCTTTCGTCCCAGTGTCAGTTTTTCCCGCTGTATCTGCTCTGGATAAATCTTTACTCTAGCGTCTCGCAGGAACGGGGTCGCTCGCTCTCGCTATATTCCAGTCAGGGAATGCGGCACTTTGAGAGATGTGGGTTTGATTGTTTAAATGGTAATTAGTGTCCTGCTATTAATTTGTGTTTGTGCACGCTCAGACTATCGGCCCAATCCCTGAGAGAGGCAGAGAGTTTGAGACTGGAGACAGTTTGATTTCCAGTGTTATTGTGTGTCTGCCTTGGTGTCGCTGTACCCAGCTGCGCTTCAGCCGCGTCTCTTTATCTCTTTAGCACTCACAGGCATTGTGTTGAAGCTAGCTGTGAAAGAACTCATCAAACAGCCTCTCTGTTTGGGCTGGACAAACGCTCCACTTTACAGCCTCAAATTGGCTGTCAAGAGCAAATCTCACCGTCACCAACCCAACAATACACACACACGCCAGCTCGAGCGGCCCGTATAACACCACTCCCAGCATGCTGAGGTTACTATTCAACAGACAAACCTTTGACTTATGTAATTCTGCTCAAACGAACGTGTTGACCCTGTGTTGTGTTGAATTTCTGAGCTGCTCTTTTCCATGCAATGAAACTGCAAGGTAATTTATACTACCAAACACATGAGAAAACAAGACAGCACCATAAAAGTAAAAGTGCATTTGAAAAGTCATGATTGCTTATAGGCAAATGAAGTTTCCTGTCAGTGCAATGCAACATTTTTGCATAAATGAGATTTGCGACTGAGGGGAAGATATGCTGTGAATTTAACTTATTCAAAACGCTAATGTGAGCAAGGTGTTTGGAGTGACAGCTACATTTAAACGCAGAATCCTTGTGAAAAAGAAGTACACTTCATAACTGCACATGTAATAACTGCAAATACATATTACTTTACTAATCTAATTAAATGTTCATAATGTAATCATTTTCTCAAAACGTAATAAAATCTTGAGCTCATAATGTGATAATTTATTAATGTAATAATGATTTTTCACACAATGTGATAAGTTATTGTATGAGAAATATATGACATTACAAACACATTGTAGCAACTTATAATGCAATCATGGTTCATAAGGTAATATCAGCACATAATATATAAGTAAAACAATGTTTATCCCCTTCAGACCCTGCCTCCATTGAAATGGACATCACATGATTTTTTGTTTAAACCAACAAAATGTTATGTTTTTAAAATATGAGCAATACCTGGTCACTGATAGGTCCCTGATCAACCAATCACAATAAAGATCTGACTCCTAACTTAATCCGACTGAGCTACAGACATCACAAAAGAGAGACATAATAACCAACTAGACAGGAAGAGGAGGAACCCCATATTTTACCTTTTATATGCAGAGTTATGTTAATGGTAGCCTCATCAACTTGTTGTAAATTTAACCGGTTGTATAACAGGTTGAGAAATTTGTGCAAGCGTTTCAAAGCTAAATACAGAGGTACAAATTCTAATGTTAATGTTTTGTGAACATTGATGTTAATTAATGAAATTAATATCAATATGATTTCATTTATGTCTTTAAAGTGACTATAACCTGTAGATCAATTTTTCATTGGTTTTATTGAGAAGCAGCCATAGTGGATGTGAGATCAGTGAATACACAGCAACACACACACTCACACCACCTCCACACACACTGATGCCTTGATGCTAAAATGCACACAGTCATATATTTATCAAAACAATCAGCAAGTACACATAAACCCATATATATATACACGCAAAGACATTTATACATATACTCAGATTCACCACTTCAACCAAAAAAAAAGGATCAAACAAGTTTTTTTGAGACTTAATATCATCTTACCTTTTTTTTTCCACATTCTTACGGCATTGTCCATTCTTACAGTATGTGTTCTGTTATCTTAAATCTTAAACACTAGTTCAACTATAGTGGACAAACTCTACTTATTATGTATGGTTAAAATATACAGATTTTGTTTTTCTTCAGACCTGGCATCCATTGTAGTGGACATCAGAAAAATCTAATAAAAAATGAGTTTGCACAAATCTTTTTTTTTACTGAAAGGGTTATAATATAATAATTATTGGTCACACTTTATTTTGCAGAGCACTTGTTACAGTGTAATTGTACATGTAAGTAATGGACAATATTACTTAACAACTAGTACCTACCATTGGATTTGGTTTAGGGTTATTGCATGTTATTAAACATTTTTGAGTACATTTACTATAGTTATTACTGTAGTAAGAACATATGTAATATGTATAACAATGTCATCTTTCAATATAACACATTAATAATATTATAATTACACAATAATATAAGCATCTTTTAAAGTTACTGTTTACTTTTATTTTATTTTGCTATATTGATAATATATATTGATAGTTTATTCGTTTATTTATTTTCACTTATTTACTTATATTTGTTATTTAGTATCATACATTTTGATTTAAACATGTTTAGATTTAAATAAAAAAAAAAATACTGTTAAGGAAAACCATTTTTTTATGTTAAAAATGTAATTATGATAGTAACAGTTTTAGTGAATTTATAATGAAATTAGTTTCTTGTTGATAAAAAAAAAATACATTATTAGCTCAGAGTTTTATATTTTGAGACATTACAAACATTTTATTACATTAATAATGCACTGTTATTACATTATGCTTCATTATTACATAATGAGTTTTATGTTGTAAGTTTGTATGCTACAACCAAATCGTCTTTGGGAAATGAACAGACTCACTTAATAGGACTTAAATGCATCTTTATATGTAATTTCAGAACAACTTCTACTGTCTTTGAAATATGGTTAAAGTGTACTGGTGAATATTGAGAAGCAGAGTTTACAGTAAACTAAAATATACTTTAGTGCCATTTAGTATGAACATGAGTAAAATACGGCTAGCTGGAACAAGCAATATTCAATTAGTTAAAATTTGACCTGTTTCATTTATGACAAGCATGCATCACATTAAGTTAATCAGCTATTTTATGTTAAAACTGTAATTCAAACACATAAATCACATTTAGGCCTAAATAATAAATGTATAATGTGATTGTCACTCCTGTATTCAGCTACAGTGTAAACATGGACTAATTGATCTGATGTTTGCTTACAGTTACAGTAAGTTCAGCTCTGTTTAAAACAGCTCAACCTGCTAACAAGGGCACATCTTTGGCTTCTATATTTGGGTTGCTGTTAACTCTTTCTGACACTCGCACTGCCCTTTCCTGCCTCTGCAACTGCTGTTCTCTCATCCTCCAGTCTTTCTCTTCAATCTCCATCACCTCCGTTTTCCCTCCATCCTTCTTTTCATCCTTGCACAACACCCTCCCCGCGGTGACAGATCACCTGCATCTAAAGTCCTGGTGTTCTCGCCCGGCGGTCCGTCCCCCCTCTCATTAATGCCCGCGCCGGCGTGAGGGCCATATGGCAGCGCAAGACAAATAACGCCAGCGCTCAGCCATTGCTTCTGCTGACAGAATTGCAGCCCACCGCAGTATTTTGCCCTCAGCCGCTTCACTCCACGTACTTGCCTCTCCTCGCGCGTCCTTCAAAAGCCCACCGCTGAGCGCCTGTTGCTCTGCGCTCGTGTCCGCACTCTTTTCCTGGATGCGTCAGGGCTTCGGACAAGATTGTTCATGCTGTCAGGAATGAAGATCTCTCCTGTTGTGAGGAGTTGCACTATAGATTCATTGTGGTGGAAGTGTGATGTGTGTTTGTGAGAACAAAAGAATCAGCCTACAGTTTTTCAGCTAAGCAGAAAACTATAGCCAGGGCTTAGTTACAAGACTAAACTGATCACAGAGAGAACTCTTTTTTTTTGTTTGCGTTTTTTTGCTAAAATCAACGCAATGCAACAGTTACAGTTATTGCGTGTGCAATGGACTACACTTCAAAGATTGAACACTGCGTCCATGTGGATTTCTAGGCCATGTTAACACAGCAGCAGAATACAGCTGTCTGTCCTGTATTTGAGTCCTTAAAGACAGGGCGGGTGCCCAGATAGCACACATACTTCTGCAAGATGTCTGTTAAAAATCTCTTGATCTAGAAAGCATCTGCTGTGTACAAATGTCTGGCAGACGTCTGTAAGATGTCAGTTTTACATACATTCTAAATCATAAACATCTTAAAGACATCTAATAGATGCCTATTTGACAGCTAATAGGAAATGTCCAATAGACGCATTGCAGATGAGCAAACTACGCCTTGCAGATGTTTTGCAGATGTAAATGCAGACGTCATATAGACGTCTCCGAGATGTACGTGTGCTATCAGGGTTATTTGGTTCAAAAACATTTTTTGTTAAGCTGATCCTGATAGCAGTGACTAATGGTCTGCAATGTTAAGTGGTCTACATGTATTTATATGTATATCAACTGTGGAAGGATTAGGACCATAAAATGTTTGTCCAATCATATCCCTCGATCTGAGGACTATGAGGTTGTCCTACCTGCCTGTCAACTTACGTATTTGCAAACCTTTGCACTCCCTGTTCACGCAGACATGACACATCATCAGCTTGTTCATTACGCTATTGCAGACCGAGCGAGAATGGAAGACGTTTTCATATTTTGCACTTTGTACTGGTTAGCCTTTGGTCTGCCTGTGCAATTTCATAAGCTTTGGAGGAGGCGTGGCTTTAAAGAGTGATTTGCAGGGACGGTGGGATCTTATGCTTTCAAAGTTAGCTTGCTATTGTCTGCCTCTCTCTTTCGGTAACTTACAGCGACAAAGATGTTATCTGTGTTTCATCTAAAGGTTGTACATTGATCCAGACGCTGTTCTTCTCCACCGGAGCTGCTCCCGTCAATTTTGTTTTCTATGCATGACTTAGATACCGGCAAAAAGTGATAAGACTTATAAATCTTAGAAAATTATAAATATCGCCATCTTCATGTTCATACAGACAGTATTCGAGACACTACTGTGAGATGTTGAGTGATCGGGACATTTTGAGACTCACACCTGTAAGTAAATTGTCAATCCAAAAATTGACAGAGTGAATGTACATAACCCTACTGAAATAGCTGAATTGCAACCTCAAAATTTCACTGTGCAACAGTAAATGTGACCACACCCTTACAGTTACAAGATATAAGAATTTCTTTTCAGACATCATTAACTAAAAATTGTGTGGATTATTTGTATTTATACACACAGGAGAACTTCTCACAGAAAATTTCCATCTAATTCACAACACGTGAATAATTTCAATCAATTTGAAGTATTCTTAATGAGAGGCCGCATGCCTGAGGTAATTAATTTGCATAACACACAACCATGTCCATATAAGGGCTTTTTGCATAACCCTTCCTGTACAGTCTTTTGTTACTCTCAGCAACTTATGATGCTCTTTGAAGACTCTTTGTGTTTGTGTGTGTATTACATAAATTTTAGCATGCACGTTTCTGATGAATCATGATTTGTTCATGAAAACGTGCACAATTTGTGTGTGTGTGTGTGTGTATGTGTGTGTGTGTGTGTGTGTGTGTGTGTATATATATATATATATATATATATATCCAGTCATGGCCAAAAATATCGACACCCTTGCAATTCTGTCAGAAAATGCTACACTTCTCTCAGAAAATTGTTCCAATTGCAAATGTTTTGGTATTCACTTGCTTATTGTTTTTGTTTGCACTGCAACAACACACACACACACACACACACACACACACACACACACAAAACAGAGAAGAAAAGTCAAACTTGATAAAATTTCACGCAGAACTCAAAAATGGACAAAATTATTGGCACCTTGTCAAAACTGTAAAAAATAATTGCTTTTCAAGCATGTGATGCTCCTGTAATTTGTATTTAGACACACCTGTGGCAAGAAACAGGTGTGGGCAATATAGTAATCACACTTGCAACCAGTTAAAATTGAGAAAAGTTGACTCAACCTTTGTGTTGTGTGTCACACTGAGCATGGGGAAAAGAAAGAAGTGTAAAGAGTTGTCTGTGGATTTGAGAGGAAAAAAATGTGGAAAAACATGGACAATCTACAAGTCCATCTCCACAGATCTTAATGATCCTGTGTCCACTGTGTACAATATCATCAAGAGGTAATGGTCGAATGGTGGATAAAACAGACTTTGCTCAAAACAGCAGTTGGGAGAAGGCATCCTTCAAATGTGAATCAGTTTGCAAAAGAAGAGTGGTCCAAAATACCAGTAGAAAGGTTTAAGAAACTCATTCACGGTTACAGGAAGCGATTGATTTCAGTTATTTTTTTCCAAAGGGAGTGCTACTAAATATTAAGTTAAGGGTGCCAATAATTTTGTTCAGTGCATTTTTTGGGTTCTGTGTGGAATTGTATCAGATTTGACTTTTTTCTCTGCTTTTTTTTTTATTGTTGTTCCAATGCAAACAAAAAATAAATAAATAAATAAATAAACATGTGAGTACCAAAACAGTAGCAACTGGAAAAAAAAATTGAGAGAAGGGTCGCATTTTCTGACAGAATTGCAAGGGTGCCGATATTTTTGACCATGACTGACTGTGTGTGTGTGTGTATATATATATATATATATATATATATGCAGTTAGTGAATGAGATCATTGTTCTTCATTCACACCCTGAATGTCTAGACCAGTGGTCTAGAAGAAGTGCTGGTGGGGGCAGCAAAGAGCCTAATACTGGACACAATTGAGAGCTTTTAGTGCACCATTCATTACAACATTTAACATTAAATAGAAAAAAAAAGTAATTGTAACAGAATATTTGCTAATGTTACATGAGTTCATTATTTACTATAATTCACTTCAGATTCGGATTGTGGACAACTGTTGCTGTTTTTTCCTTTATGAACCTTGACACTTTCATTGTATGAAAAAGATTTTTTTATTTTGGTGTAAACTTTTTCAAAGCTACTTCCCCTCAAAGCAACAGAACCATCTTTTTGTACGAATCAAACATCCTCATTCTGACATGGACCGTTGAGAACTTGCTGTTGTGACTTTGCTCAGCCGAGCAGGATCGGCCGTTTTTCCATTCGTCGTTCCCGCATCCCCTTATGACCGCTCGAGTGGATGCTGGTTTGCCACACAAAAGGCTAATCATTAAACAGTCATTTAGTCGTGTTCTTTTAAGTATATGAATCAGCCGCCTCATTACTGTCAATGTGTAATTAGCTGATTAATAAACAGGGGCCGGGCGGGCCGGTGGGAAGCGCTCGTGAAGTAATTGTTTCTGGAGAGCCCGAACACAAGGGCCCATTAAGACATAAAGAAGCTCGCATTCATCCCAAATCATTACTTTACAAAACGCGCCACTCGTCTCGGGGCTGTTGATGTGTAATGGTTTCTTTATGGCCGGCTCTTCTCTTAATCAGCTACGGTCGGCAGGTGTAGTCCTGGATGTACAATAGCACTAAAATTAGACAAACACGCTCGCCTTTTTAATCACTGTCAGATTGCGGATTCCTAATGGCGTACGTTGCGTTTAATACCGAGTTATTTTTCCCTGATTAATTTTAATGTAACGTCTAATCGGTTTTCTGAGCACGTTTTGACCTTTGGCTGCAATCTGAAGGCCGTTTCTCATGGTCATGTGCTGTTTTGAAATCCCTCAATGTGTAAACCCAAAACAGCAGGGTTTTGTTTTAAACACATCTTGCGGTTAGCCATCGTTCCCTCCAGAAATATTAATCAATTATCCTGCCTTGCTCCCGGTGCAGGATCCGTATGGAGAGGAATTCATCTGGAAAGAGGCACAAGCAGATATAATAGGACTGAGCAAAAAGCCCGTTCGCTGAGTGCTGTGCCGTCTAATCCTGAGAGACAGCCTAGAGCCACAATGTCACTTTTAGTTCCCCCCTTAGTCCCTCAGTGCGGCGCTCATCTCAAAATGGCCGTGTAACGTGGATAAACTTCCGAAGTGATGGACACAGACAGCGCACGCTGGAAGACGCTCGTATTTTTGTTTTGACGAGGATCTGAAAGTGTCTGCGAGGCTCGTTGTTCTTTCGTATGGAGGCTTTTACTCAGCCTTGCTGCTGGATGGGAAGTAAAGCATCACCATTACTTCTGCTTATGCTTACTGATTTTAACAGGCCCTAATCTGAAGTACTGAACTTGTGATTGCTCAAATCATGTGTTGATGAGTTATGTTACTAAGTGATCAGACACATAAAAAAGATGGTGAAAAAATCCCACAGATGCACATCTACAGACCACAGATCTCTGCAGGCATCTTTATACAGCCAGAACGCCCTACCCTGCTGAAAAAAACAAGGTTTAAGCTGTAAGTAGCTGGTTTTAGCTGGTTGTTTGAGCTGGTCTCCATTCTAAAACTAGCCTGCTGACCAGCTATGACCAGCTAAGACCAGCCTGGATGACCAGCTAGAACCAGCCAACCAGCTTAGGCTGGTTTCTGCTGTTTTTTTTAAGCAGGGTAGCAACCATCCAAAACAAACCAGCAGCCACCCCTGAACAGCCTAGCATAGCAATTGATTAGCAACCGCCTAGAACAATCACACAGTAACCACCAGAACATGTCAGAACCCACATATCAACACCCTAGCAACCACCCAGAGCACCTTAGCAACTGCATATTGACATTTTATCAACCATTCCATTTTGTAACTGCCTAGACAAAACAACACCCTAGCCACCACCCAGAACATGGCAGAAACTATTGCCGTTTCTCAATATGCGTTCTTATGCGATCTTGCGTCCTTGTGTTCTCACTCTACATCATCATTAACCGACTTGAGAGAATCGAACTGTTAGAAATCCCAGAAGACGCTGCAGGCATAAGCTTTAAACTTCTCGTACTCGCTTTAGAGATTCCCGCTGCAAGCGCACAAATATATGACGGCTTGTGAAAGTAAACATTTGTCATTTTGTTTTGCATAATTTTAATGAAGTGTAAAAGCCTGTCGTACTTTTTATTGCCATATTAAAACAATATGTAACATTATACACAGCCTAATCATTTTCACAAATACATGTGGTAAAAAGCTATAATTAATGAAATAATTGTTTTTAAAGAATTACAACATTTGTTTGTGATGTTATTGTGCATTTCGGGCTGATGTCTCACTCTTTATAACCTGCTGGGACTGTCAGTTGAGCAGCAAAGAACACAGCGCATCTCAGTTCTCACAAAGACGTGTTCTGTGCTCTCGCGTCCTTCCGAGTTCGTTCTTTCAAGGAAGTCTGGCAAGACCGGTCTCCACGAGAACACGAGTACGTTCTTTGCGTTCTTGGAATTGAGAAACAGCCTATATATCAACATCCAGAACACCCTAGCAACCACCCACAGCACTGAGCAGCCACATATCAACATTTTATCAACCAAGTAGCAACCAACTAGAACACCTCAGTAACCGTTTAGCAACCACCTAGAACACACCTGCACCCTGTTGAAACTGCTCTTTTGAGTCTGTTGTGTTATGGGTTTTTATGATGTCATGTTTCATAAAGAACCACTCATAAAAGTGTGTTGATAGTCAATCTCAGTGCCGCCTCCAGTAAAGATATACAATCATGTTTGAACCAGAACTGCTTGAAAAATGTATAGATGAGGAAGCTTTGAATCCCATGTCTGCAGCCTATCCAAAGATGGAAATGCTAATGCAATCAAGCCTGTTAATCACCCATCCACTGGCCATTTTCTTAAGGAGGAGGCTGTGTTTAAAAGCTCTGCCTTTAAAGCAACAGTTCCTAGAAATGATCATTCTGTGTTAATGCTGTTATTTTTTCAGTTCTGTCCAGCTCAAAAATAAGGTATATCATAATGCATATGTAGGTATAATCACACTTCTGGTTATATGATTTCTTGTTTTGTGTTCCACAGAAACATATGGTTTTAGAATGACATGAGGGGGCTCGTCCGGGAAGTAAATTATTAACATTTACATTTTTTAGGGTAAACTATCTTATTTTAACTGTCCAGTCTGACCTTTGACTTCAGGCACACAGGTAATTCAAATTAGTAACTATGATTTAAAGTTCAGTGTGAGAGTTTATTATCTGTACCAATTAGAGGAATCAGTATGTAGTAGCACATTTTGTGGCATCAGAAATCCTGTCGACCTCACACGGTTCTGTTGCTCTTTTAGCTTGGATATGAAATACGCTCATTAACACAACAGAGCGCATGTGTTTCTGTGGCCTCCAGCGGCTTCCCTTCCATGTTCAAATGTTCACACATGAAAGTTTGCTTCAGTCAAATGCATAAAAGGGCTTTTTAATTGTCAGTCATTTGTCAGATTGTCTGGACCGCCATGCATTGTCACGCTACAACTGTTTAGAACCCAGACTCATTGGAAAAACGTGCTCATGGTGGCAAAATGTAATCACTCTTGAATGTTTCAGGCCATTTTAGCAGAGAAATGCCTAGTGAGAGGCGCTAAAAGGTTGTTCAGTTTAATCTGAAACAGATGAATCTGGCGATGTTTGTACGCATTGCAGCAGTTCCGAAATTAAAAGAGAAGTCCACTTCCAGAACAACAATTTACAGATAATGTACTCACCCCCTTGTCATCCAAGATGTTCATGTCTTTCTTTCTTCAATCGTAAAGAAATT
>JAHKKF010523319.1:4541-14585 GCA_019740295.1 Labeo calbasu | reverse complement strand
GAGAAAAATCCTGGAATTTCTTTTCAACTGAAGAAAAACAGATATGAACATCTTGGATGAAATGGGGTGAGTAATTCATCAGAAAATTTTAATTTAGGAGTGAATTAATCCTTTAAATTGCATGAAATGTATTAATGGCTTAGCAAATGCACTTTTCATGCAAAGCATTTTACAAACAAGGAATTTTAATAGGTTTTCGTTAATAAAACAATAGATGTATTGCTCAAAATCAAGACTAAAAAGCATTTTGTTTCAGAAGTACTTAGTATTAAGAATTCAGTTAGGACACCATAACTTCATAAATCCTTTAACTTGACTCTAGCTTGTGCATAAATAATTGCAAATTATGTAGTTAGCTCTACTATCATTTATTTGCAGGTTACACTTGGTCTGACATTTTCTAATGCAAAGACATTCCAAAATCCTTAAAACTACTTTTTGTGGGCCTATGTTGTCTCTTCAAGCTTTATAAATCTCACCCTCTTTACCCTCTGGCCTTGACAAAAAAGGGTATAACTGAATTAAATAAAGCATATTTACCAGGTCTCGTCGTTTTTGAACTCTAGCTCTCCATACGCGTCCTCAAAGTCCTCTCCGCCGCCCTTAGCGAGTCCCTCGACTGTGCGGAATGGAATGATGACCGTCCCTCTCGCCCCTGACGTCCGCAGCACTTTCACTTCCATGATGCCCACGCTCTCACTCACGTGCAAGGACTCGCTTTCGAAAGTGAAGATGCCTGCGTGGTCATCGTCGAGGATGGTAATTGTGGCAACAGCAGGGAATCCTATCAAGGCCTTAGGGTACGGTAGGCTACTCGGCGACAGCACCTCATCCTCCGTCTCCAGAACGCGCACGTTACTGAGCCGTACAAAGAAATGCTCATCCTCTTCGAAGATGTCGTCATCGATGATGCCAACGGTGATCTCTTTTATAACCTCACCAGGTTTGAACACCACTGTGCCCTCGGTGAACTCATAGTCCGCGCCGGCGTTCGCTGAGCCGTCTTCCGTTTTATAATCCACATAGATTGTCTTAGTGATGTCGCCACCTTTACGCACTATCGTGAGCAGGACGGCTCCACAGTTTTCCAGACATTGGTAAATGGCAGGTTCGAACATAATGCGGGATACGAACTCCTCCGGTTCTTCTACGTGAACTTCTTGAACGCTAGCGCTGCGTTTGGCCTGCTCAGCCACATGCTTCTTGAGAATGTTCCCGGCTCCGGTCATCATCCTCGTGGCCTGGATACGATAAAACGCTCTGCTTTTCTGTTGGTGTGACAGTGCATAGTAGTTGGCCATCTCCACCAGCTGGTCCAGCTCCTTCTCAGGATGTTTTTGCTTCAGGTCCTTCAGGATACGGATCATATCTCTTCGAGACTCATCCACCTCCTTGCCTTCAATCAGCCCCATCAAATTACTAGCAGCTCCGCCATCAACAAAATGAGAATTCATCATTTTTCCGTCCATTTCGATGCCTTTCGAACGGTCGCCCTCCGTCTCGATAATGACGCCTCGGTGCTTGTCTGTGCGATATTTCTTGTGCATAAACTTGTAGAAGAGCAAGCGACGGTCGGCCACCCAAGCTAGAACGACACAGATGGGGAAGAACGCCAAGGTGAGAAGCCCTTCCCATACTTGGACTACGTTGGGCGAGAACACAGCCAGGATCATGTAGAGCCAGACGTAGGCAAACATGCTCCACGCCGCTGTCACAAAAAACACACGCAGGTGTTTTACCTTCCGGACCTCCCCTTCTGGGATAACCGACACGCATAGACCGATGATCACAAACATGTTGAAAGCAGCGCTGCCTACGATGGTGGATGGGCCAAGTTCGCCAGCGTAGAACTCGTGCCCGCAAACCTCGATGACGGAGAGAAGGATCTCAGGGGCGGAGGAGCCCAACGCCATGAGCGTAAGGTTGGACACGGTCTCGTTCCACACTCGGATTGTCGTCGTCGTCGTCTCACCATTCGGACGCTTGATGATGACTTCCTTTTCTTGGGAGGTGATGACTTCAATGGCGGCCATGAAGCGATCTGCGATAATCGACACCCCTAGGAACATGTAGATCATTGCCACAAAGTACACAATGACCCTAGCGATCTTGTCGCCCAATGAAGGGTCCTCGGGGTACCAAATTGGTAAGATGATGCCGGGCTGGCATCGACCCGTCTCGCCAACACATGTGGTGTTATTCGAGAGGGACGGGCTCGGTGTGATTCCCGCCTCTGCGCAGAGGAAGGCCGTTGCCACGCAGACCACGCCCAACCAGAGGTAGGCAGAGGTCTTTGTCCTTGAGCGATCCATGCACCCTCTTTCACCTCAAGGGTCTGTGATCTCTAGCTGTCCTTCGGGAATCCAGCACTGGGCTGTCTTTGGTTCCACGCGCCACCTGTGAGAGAAGAAAAGCAGAGGGTGAATCAGAGAACAACAAACGTGTCTAAACACCTTCCTAATGGCCCAGGAAAGACACCGGACATCAGCGGTCAGGAGTATAGCCAGCGCAAAAGTAATGTAAGCAAAGGCATCTGAGAATTCAGCAAATACAGCCATTATACTTTGTTAGATTTGCGAGCAGTGCGTGTGTGTGATATAATATGGTGAAATACTAAAAGTCCACACAGCAGAAAGCTAAAAGGCCTCACTCAGCAGGTGTGAATGTTGCCAGAATAAGCAATGTCCAAAATGACGCACTGGAAAACATCAACAACAGAGCAAGGGCAGCGCGTTGCTCCAACATGCTGCCTACTGAGGTAGCATTTTAAGGCTCCTATTTCAAAAGGAAATTTAATCCTAAAACACTTTTTGGGGGGGATGTTGGTTTGCCCTCAGTAATAAAATGACCCAAGATGGTGGATAAAGTTAAATAAACATTGAAAAGAATTATAAAAAATGGTTCAGGGTAAAGCAAATTTTTATTATTTATTTATAGAGTGTCCTGCTGTTAGCTTAGCAAAATTCTAAAACCGTTAAAAATGGTTGGGTGATAAAATGCACATTTTTTGTCGGGGTTCCCCTCGTAAATTCGCATTTCAGGGGCTAAATATGACATTATTGGGGTCGATTCAAACTGCAACAGTGTTAAAGTAGCCCAATTCCACAGGAAAACCGTGGACTTGGCAACACTGGTCACAAACCAAATAAAGAGACCCCAAAATGGATATTTTGTACTCTACTGTTCAAGTTTTTGAACAGCAAGATTTTTAATGTTTTTTACAGAGGTCTCTTCCGCTCACCAAGCCTTCATTTATTTATTCCAAAGTGCAGCAAAAACAGTAAAATTCTGAAATATTTTTACCATTTAAAATAACTGTTTTCTATTTAAATATATTTTAAAATGTAATTTATTTCTGTGATCAAAGCTACATTTTCAGCATCATTACTCCAGTCTTCACTATCACATGATCCTTCAGAAATCATCTAATATGCTGATTTGCTGTTCAAGAAACATTTTATTATTATTATAATTTATCATGAATATATTTAAAGCAGTTTAGTACATTTTAGCATTTTAACATTCAGCATTTATCTGAAATAAACAGCTTTTGTAAAATTTTAAACTATACCATTCAAAAGCCTGGAGTCACTTTGTTTCCTGTCATTACTATACTGTCCTATCGAAAATACAAAAATACAATGCCAAAATGCCAAAAAGAAAAAAAAGATTTCTATTTCAGATAAATGCTGTTCTTCTGAAAAAATTCCGCTCAGCTGTTTTCAACATAATAATAATAAATGTTTTTTGAGCAGCAAATATTAGAATGATTTCTGAAGGACTGGAGTAATGATGCTAAATTCAGCTTTGAAATCACAGGAATAAATTACATTTTAAAATATATTTAAATAGAAAACAGTTATTTTAAATAGTAAAAACATTTCAAAATGTTACTGTTTTGCTATACTTTAGATCAAGCAAATGCAGGCTTGGTTGGCAGAAGAGACCTCTTTAAAAATCATTAAAAATCTTACTATTCAAAAACTTTTGACCGGTAGTGTATATTATTTACTCACCCTAATGTCGCTCTAAATTTGACTTTATTTCTTCTGCAAAACACAAAAGAAGATATTTTTAAGAACTTCTGAAGAAGAAAGAAAAAGCAAGTTATACAGGTTTAGAATGAAAAAGGGGCGAGTAAATGATGATAGAATTTAATTTTTTTGGTAAAACATAGCTTTAACTAGGAGGTTACAGCTCACTAGGTTTTGTAACAGAGGTACTGTGCATCTGTTCTGTAAATGAAATGTATGCAGGTTTCACCCAGAGAGCTGGGAATAATTAACTAATATGGACACAGATTATTTCATTACATTTTTATCCCATTGCACCAGCGGAGATCAGAGTGTGTATGTGGGAGTATGTGGGAGCAGCTCTGGTGAATCCACATGGAGATGGAGGTGGTGTGTGTGTGCAGTTCATTTGCTCTTTCTCTAACACAGAAATGCACCCAGAGGAAATCTGTGTTGCTCACGGGGTTGCTCTTTGAAAACTCAGAATGGATGTCTCATTTAAGTATCCACTGTGTCTCATGTTTCCCTTCAAATTCCTTAGGAGAAATAAAATATGCTACGTTGAAAGGTTTGGGGTGTGTTAAGTTTTTTTAATCAGAAATTTGAAGGAAATTAATACTTTTATTCCACAAGGATGCATTAAACTGTAACTGAAAGTTACAGTAGACACCTTCATAATGTTTCGAACTTAGCTGAACTGAAGATTTTGAACTTTGTATTACAAAATAAAACAAATTCAAAAGTATCAAGCAGGATAACTGCTTTCAATATTGATAATAATAAGAAATGTTTCTTGAACATCAGCATATTAGAATGATTTCTGAAGGATCAAGTGACACTGAAGACTGGAGTAATGAAAACTGAGCTTTGCCATCACAGAAATAAATTACATATTTAAAGTTAATGCATAACAATTAATATATATAAATTACATATTTACATATCATTGTGAGTTTAGAGCTATAAATGTATATGTATGAGTAATGTACTTTTATATGTAAATATTTATACAGCATATTTCAGATTACTTGGCCTTGAAGTTTTTACAGACTCTATGACATTTTAACTGCAGACTTCAGTATCCTAGCAAATACAAGCATAGTGTCTAGTGGAGACACATGAGATCTTAATTTGTGAAAAACCTAAATTCAACTCTAATTATTTCTTTCTACAAATTAGTAAGAACTGTTAAGGAACCAGAATCATTAAATATTTTATGATTCCTGCAACTGCTTCCTAACATTCAGGAAGCAGTTTAAGTACTGTACATTGTATGATCAAACTCCCAAAACTCATAAACTGAAAAGATGTTGCGAGACAGATGCAGATGAGCATAAGTGGACTACGCAAGAGCCATCAGGCCAGACCTGATTATAGTGAGTAAAACAAACACTCTCACACTCACACATATGCAGTGGGCTGTAAGTAAACAGCAGTGTAGAAACAGAAGGCCTAATGAGGAAAAACTGTTTTGTAAAGCAAAAGAGCCCGGCCTGAAGCCTTGAGCTGCCCCCAACTTTCCCTCCCCTCTGTCTACACTACCATATACATATACAGCAGTAAATGAAGAAAGAAAGAGAGGAGGGAGCCTGTAGTCACATGATGTGTGTTATACTGTGTTAAAAGGATAGTTCATCCAAAAATGTAAATTCGGTCAGTAATTACCCTCATGTCGTTCCAAAATTGAAAGACCTTCTTCTTCAGAACACAACTTAAGATATTTTTGATGAAATTCGAGAGCTTTCTGACCCTGCATAGACAGCAATGCAACTGACACATTCAAGGCCCAGAAAGGTAGTAAGGACATTGATAAAATAGTCCATGTGACATCAGAGCCTTGATGTAGGTGCAGGGTCAGAAAGCTCTCAGATTTCATCAAAAATATTTTAATTTGTGTTTTAAAGATGAACAAAGGTCTTACGGTTATGGAACGACATGAGGGTGAGTAATTAATGACAGAATTTTCATTTTTGGGTGAACTATCCCTTTAAGAAATGTAACAGTCTTGCAGCTGTATCCTCCAAACAGCCAAACGAGTCAAAGTTATTTTCTGTGGTAATCAACACTGTCACAGATGCTGCTGAAAGAACTGAGGTGAAATGTTATGAAGCTGAAATATTTAAATAGGGGTACAAAGATGCTTCAAAACAGGGTTGCAGTAGCCTACCACACAGTTAAACAGAATTTCCTGTCTTGTGTATGTATGTTTGTGAATGTGTCTGAAACTGAGTAGACATTATCGAAGCTGCAAGCCAATTGATTATAGATTATTAGATTTAGACTGATGTGATTTTAACTGTGTGTGTGTGTGTGTCTGTGAAACCTACTATTGATAAGTCAGAGAATGTGGAAAAAATCAGTCATAGGTGATAACTGGTGTACCTCCAATTTACTACAAACACACTGGGAAAGGGGGAAAGGATGTGACGTGCAGCCAAGTGCGCGCACACACACAGTAGTGAGTATTGAAGTAGCATATAGTGAGTAGCCATATTGCTACCACTCTTACTTTTAGGACACTAAAACATGTCCCTCAGACTCACCCTGTTGACATCCAAGATGTTCATGTCTTTCTTTCTTCAGTCGTAAAGAAATTGTTTTTTGAGGAAAACATTTCAGAATTTCTCTCCATATAGTGGACTTCTATGGTGCCAGCGAGTTTGAACTTCCCATATGCAGTTTAAATAAGGCTTCAAAGGGCTCTAAATGATCCAAGCTTAGGAATAATGGTCTTATCTAGCGAAACAATACTTTTTAACCTCAAATGCTCATCTTGTCTAAGGGGCCGTTCACATATCGCGCCTAAAAACGCGTGGAAAACGCTAGGCGCGCCTATTTTTCCTCCTTTCCAAGCGCTCTGTAGCTTGCGCTCCCGTGGCGTCTGCCGTTGCTAAGCAACCATGACCCCACTCTCAATGAAGACGCGGAAGTTTCAAAGGACAAACGGATTTGCAGCACTAAAAATCACTTGCTGTAGCTCTGCTACTAAATTTATTTTAAAATGTACGGGAAAGGATGAAGCTAATTGGTTGAATCTTGTCACATGACCCGCGGTGCACTTGCGGCATTCTGAAAAGTTGAGATTTTTTCAACTTGATGCGGCGCGCATGCGCCTGAAAAAACCGAGCGCGTCGCGACTGCGTCGCTTCCGTTATGAGTGCGGCTGCTGCGCGTCTACATTTGAAATAACGAACTTGACCGTGCAAAAGACGTGATATGTGAACGGCCCCTAACTCTGCTATGCATACTCTGTGCAGTCCCATTCAAGAGAGGTATGGTAGGTCGAGAAACTCCCGTCATTTGCTACACCAACTTCAAAATCGTCCTACATCGCTGTACCTTTTTTGTAAAGGGCGTTTGACCTTCTTTGCACGTTCACTTTGTAAACACTGGGTCGGACTTCTGCAGCGATGTAGAAAATGAGATGGGAGTTTTTCGACATACCTTAACTGTCTTGAACCAGAATGCACAGAGTACAACCTGAGCTAGACAAGACGAGCATTTGAGGTCAAAATGTATATAATTATTATTATTTTTTTTTTTTAGAAAATGACCGATCGTTTCACTAGATAAGACCCTTCTTCTTCGGCTGGGATCATTTAGAGCCCCTTGAAGCTGCATTTAAACTGCATTTTGGAAGTTCAAACTCACGGGCACCACTGAAGTCCATAATATGGAGATAACTCCTGAAACTCTACTTACTACTCCTGTAATAGAACAGACACCAGCAAATAATCCCAAACAAGAACCTCACATTTAAAAGCTTTAAAACAAGAAGAGTTACTCCTCAGTGAGTTTAACCAAAAGTGTGTGTGCGTCTGAGGTGGCGCTATGTAGCATTATATCCGAATAGCCGCTGAGTGTCTGAAGCTAAAGATCTGTCTTATCCCTGCACATGAAGTCAGCACCTGTTACCATAGCAACACTCTGAAACGCGTGGGACAGGAATATTTTTATGAGTCTCTGAAATCATGCTCATAAAAATCAAACAAAGCTTGGATGTGTGTGCATTTTGGGGCCTGGTGCGGGTTATCTGCTCATCAGAGAAACTTAATCCCATCCACTGGACCACAGTGACCAGACTGTTTATTTACTGCCAAACAATCGCACAACATTACCATCAAAGCATAGCGAGCGTCACATGCAGTTGATGTCACGTGGATGTAGTGCTACTACTGTTTCACTATGAATGCTAAATTCACATACATGCAAAAACACACAAGTATTCACAAAGTGTTTATTTTTTGTAGCTTAGCAAAGTTCACATTTTGTGGGAGTTTATATAGTGCGACACTAAAGCCTCAGTTTGATCCTTTTGACTCTACAATCTTTCTTAAAGGTGACAAATCTGACTTTTCCTGGGTTTAAGTGCTATAATCGGGTCCCCGGTGCATCTACCAACCCAGAAAATGTGAAAAAGAACAACCCAGTCATTTTTTTGGTAAGCCTTTCTCTGCAAGCTTGTGAAAAAACGAGCCACTCAGATTTCACTCCTGTGACGTAGAAAGGGGATCTTATTATATTACCACCCCTTAATCTGCACATTTCCACTCAAGGTGCCGCCAGTGTGTTTTCACAAGTGACAACGGTGTACCAGTTCTAACACCATGGCGAAAGTTCAAGCAAAACACGCTAACTGTTCTGTCTTTAGCTGCATAGATGAGCACAGAACACTATTCAGAGTCCCAGCCTCAGAGGAGACAAGAGAGCAGTGGATTTATTGATTTATTTACTGTATATTACGCTGCTGCCACACACATCTAATATAAACGTGATTTCTTTCCCAGCTGTTTACCTTCACAGACATAACCGACTGTTTTTGTAACTTGTGTGTTTTTAACATAAACTTGTGTGTATTTGACAGTTTAAGTGCAATAAGACATGAAGGAGAACTTAGTTTGGTACTCGCATGCCGTGTAACAGACGCTTTTTGTGCACGTGCTTTGTGCTTTTTTAGCAGAGTATCTGAGTTATGAGCTGTAAAGCCACAGCTCTATTCTGGAAAAAGGGGTGGGGAGCAGCAGCTCATTTGTATTTAAAGAGACATGCACAAAAACAGTGTGTTTCTGCTTCCACTTAACATAAGCATTTTAAAAATGATATAATAAATGACCTGTGGGGTATTTTGAGCTGAAACTTCACAGACACACTCTGGGGACACCTTTCCATTAAATATTGTAAAAAAGGGCATAATAGGTCTCCTTTAAAGGGGTCATTGGATGCCCATTTTCCACAAATTGATATGATTCTTTAGGGTCTTAATGAAAAGTCTATAATATACTTTGGTTAAAAATTCTCAATGGTTGTGTAAAACAGCACCCTTTTTATTTTGCTAAAATCAGCTCTGCAAAAATCATCCTGTTCTGGTTGAGGCTGCTTTAAATGTTAATGAGCTCTGCTCGCCCCGCCCCTCTCTTCTCTCTGTGGAGTGACGAGCCTGTTTACTTTAGCCGCATTAAGCCGCTAAACTTGCTAACTAGCACGTTATTAGGAAAGGTAGTCACAAAGATTCATAAAAAAAAAAAAAACCTTATACTCACTTCTGCTGTAGGTGAAGCTGGATCACAATGACCCCTTTAAGTGTGTGCTTATATCAGGGGTGTCAAACTCAATTCCTGGAGGGCCACAGCCCTGCAGAGTTTAGCTCCAAACCTAATTAAATGCACCTGATCCAGCTAATCACGTCCTTCAGGCTTATTTGAAAACTACATGGTTTGCGTGTTGCAGCAGAGTTGGAACTTAAAATTGGGGTCATTTTAAAGGCATCATGAACTGAGAATTCAAAATTCCCTTGATATTTTGATATACAAGAGGTCATTGTACTATAAAAACATCCTGTAAATTTCAGAACTCCAATCTTTCTCATTATCTAAAAACAGTTTATATTAAAGTCAGTCTGCCAAAAAACATGTTGTGGAATGTGCCGCTTTATGACATAATAGTGTGGCTAAACACCATCTCCGCAGAAGAAGATCAATGTCTGCTCCTACATTACTGCCCGTTTAGCCCCGCCCACTGGTTCACGCATGTA
>JAHKKF010523318.1:0-12650 GCA_019740295.1 Labeo calbasu | reverse complement strand
GGTTTGTTATCCCCTTATTACCCAAATATAACATATTGTTTCCTTATACCTACATGTACGTTCTTTATAGGTACACTATAATTACAGAAACATACACCGTAAATTCAGTTTACTTATGTAGTTCTTTGCAGGTTGAATATCTGGTTTGTTATCCCCTTATTACCCAAATATAACATATTGTTTCCTTATACCTACATGTACGTTCTTTATAGGTGCACTATAATTACAGAAACATACACCGTAATTTTTTTTTTTTTAAATAGGCTTTATAGGCTTTATAGGATAGGAGACTAAACATGAACTCCCAAAATATACTTCCAGATTGTGGAAGATAAATTCTTGAATCAGAGGTACAAGAGAATGTGATGCTTGTCCTTCAAGAGTCACGCTCAACTTACCTGTGTGTGTGTGTACAAACTTTTCTTGTGGATACAATTAATCGTTTGACACCCCTATTCAGAATGTTTTGAAAAAGTGACAAATTGGTATCAAATGGCAAGAAATCAAAATAAATTGCATCTTGACATTTTGATTGTGTGTGTGCATATATAGGGAAAAAGAAGTAATATAAGATCTTGAAAATATTTGTGTAAAAGCAGTATATTTAATGGTCTGTGCATTGAAGAAGCCACACTGAATAATTCCAAACAACTACACAATGTATCTGAAATTACTGCACCATTCTAATAAATTAAAATAAAAATGGCATATAAAGGCTTTTCATTGGTTTATCTAAATTAGTAGTGAGTTTGTTGTTTTATATACACAATACTTTAATAATGTACAAATAATTATTTCTTAAACCACTGTCAAATCAGTGGAGTTCAACAACTAAAATTGTAAATTATTTTAAAAATATACATACGTTTAAGAAACAGGGCAGATGGTAAACAATGTAGTAGTTTTTATTCTGTATCCTTATGGATGATGTCACCTTGCATGTTTACAAGTGCTGCACACACTCAGAGGATTTTGTCCATTTTGTGTGCCATGTTAATAGGCACAGTTTGGGGGACAACACTTTGAGCCATCTGATCACACTTTCCACATGTATACGAACATTTACGATCCTCCTTGTGCCTGTAACATCCTCGGCAGACAACTGTCCACCTTTATGAGTAAATGCTGGCAAGATAAGGTTTACCTCTCTCTCAAACAGCAAATTTACAAATGTTAAAGCCTCTGTCTGCAATCACTTCATCACCCGGCTGGAGCCAGATTCTTGGGTAAGAAACTTGTCACTGCATCTTCCCCCATAAGCAGGGGAGATGAACATAATGAGTCCACATGGGGCAATGGCATCTAAATACTTCAGAGTTGTTTGAATAATAATGACTACGACTCCCCTCTGGAGTCAAGCTTGAGAGCGGGACTTTTTCATTGCTGAAAAAAAGTCGTCATCTTCTGAGGAATGTGAGGCCTCACCTTTGTGTACTTCCATGTGTTGTTTCAGGTAGTGTCTTTAAAGAACATGTTAAATATCTCCAGCAGTTCTACAAGATGCATGTAATGGATCAAATTCTGATAACCATGATGAAGCTGAAGTTGAATTTACTTCAGGGAGATCTTGCTGAACGCTTTGAAGTGTCCCAAAGTGCAGTAAGCCGAATTCTTTCCTACTGGATTGATACAGTGGAGGAGCACATGAGATTCTCCATTCCATGGCTACCACGGGAAACAATCCGCAGCACAATGCCTCAATGCTTTAAGGAAAACTTCCCGAACACCATCTGCCTTATTGACTGCTCTGAAACAACTCTGCAAAAAGCACACAAGATGACACCAGTCAGCTGGAGGCCTACCTCAACTGCCCCGCTGATACAATGGAGGTACTAAAGTCCTTCTCTGCTGTATGCCACTTGTCCTTAAGGCTTAACACTCTGCTTCCAGCCTCAGCTGCCCGTGAGCGGCTGTTCAGTACAGCAGGACTGATTTTTACACCAAAAAGAGCATGTGTGGATTCCAAGAACTTTGAAAATTAGCTGCTACTCAGGCAAAACAAAGACTTCTGGTAGTAAGGTTGTGTATAACAGTTAATGCCAAGTTTTATAAACTTGAAGCTACAAAGAAGGCTCTCGTAGTTACGTAGTGTCTGTCTTGCCTTCAAAGTTATTTGGAGGGACTAAGGTTTTTTTTTTTCTTTATAATTTTGTTTCTCATTTTTGTAGAAGGGATATTGCCACATGTTGCTACTACTGATGTCACACACATTAATATTCAGTCTCTACGACAAATTGTTCAGGCCAGTGAATAGGTCTGTGACTGCAATGTCTCTGTTTTCAGTTATGTTTACTACTAAGTTTTCTTTCTGTTTGGACTTAAATAAAATTTACAGTATAATTCACCTCAATTTTGTCATTTGTAAAGCCTCATAATATTTTTTGTTGTTTTTAACGATGAGGCAGAATCACACTATAATCATATGGCCATGGTGATAGCAATTTTTTTTTTTTTTTTTTTTTTTTTGTCAGCTTAAGTCTTTTCTCTGCTTGTGTTCTATATGGTGGTTGTTCAGCTTGGTTACATTCATTAGCTAACAAAATTAGAAATGAAGGTTCTTTAGTATTAAAGTATTAATATGATGTGAGATTCAGTTGCCAGCGTGACACTAAAACAGGTAGTAGTAATGGCTACTTTTTACTTAAGTACATGTCTGAGCCCATACTTCTTTACTTTAGTTTAAGTAAAAAAGTGTTATCAGTACTTCAACTTTTACCAGAGTCATTTGAAATACGAGTATCAGTACTTTTACTTGGGTAAAGGATGTTTGTACTTTTGCCATCTCTGCAAACTAAAGAAAACTGTTAAGCTTTTGCACACTAAAGAAAAAAGCTTTCTGCCATCTCGGTTTACTTTCCGTTAAATTTGGAGTGCATGACGTGTCACAATGAACCAAAACTCAGCACTTTTTTTCTTTTATTTTGTTAATCTGTTATATATTTCGAGTATAGGCCTATATATTCCTTTTAATAATATTGTTTTTTGTGTTCTCCGTTCACAGATGCGTTGCAGGTGTGTGATGTGAATCCGTATTCTACACTATTCTGCAATTTTTGCTGGTTTCAAAACACAACAAATTGCACATTACCTGCCATTCATTTTCACTTAAATGTATTCCTAATGCTTGGCTTGACATATCTTCAGATAAACAAAACGCTGGGGCATTGCCATTGCCACTTACCTATGATGAATTTACAGCATGACACGACATTTCACTCATTGGATGCATCAACTCACATTTGCACAGGCCAAACTACTTTCTACAAACTACAAACTGCATTCTCATTTGGTTGATTGCAAATTTCAAATATTACCGTATTGACCCGAATATAAGACGACCCTTATTATAAGATTTTTTTCAAGATGTACCTTTTAGGATTTTTTTTTTCCCTTAATAAAACACAAGATTTGTTTTTTAAAAAGGCTTTTTCCAAATTATTTTAATATTGCATATTTTTCCTATTGTAAGTTTTGTTTTGAAAAAAATAAATAAATAAATAAAAAGAAATACTGGTAAAATGTACAGACGTTCCATTTAAAAATATACACTTTTTGATATACCATAAAAATGACAGTTAGCCCATCTGAATTATATAATTAAATAATTAGGCTATCCTTCTCATAGTAGCCTACACACGTTTTCATTAACAGTAGAAGTGAAATCTTATGTTTTAAAATCACTTACAGAGGAAGTTTGGTCCCATCAGGCTAACATGACCGTCACGACTCTGTAAGCTTTTCTTTTTCTTTTGTTTTCACTCACGATGTTCTAACATTACAACACACGTTACATTACGCAGACACACTCCTTTTATGTGTTTGGTGGCACCTATTGTTGTGGGTGTATTAATGACACGTCAAAGTCCAGACCAGGTATAGGCAATGTCGGTCCTGGAGTGCCGACGTCCTGCAGAGTTTAGTTCCAACCCTGAAAAAAAACATCACCTGCCTGTAGCCCTAGTGATCCTGAAGAGCTTGATTAGCTTGTTCCGGTGTGTTTGATTAGAGTTGGAGCTAAACTCTGCAGGATATCGGCACTCCAGCACTGGTCTAGACCCTGAATATAAAACAACCGTGTTATTTCAGATGTATTTCCAAGAAGAAAAACATTGTCTCATATTCGGGTCAATATGGTAAATGGAATGATAAAATAACGTTATTAATAAATTTTTGATTCAGTTCGGAACTATTACATTTGATTTTGTTTCAGTTTCTAGTTACATTCCTGTCAAAATTTAGTTCATTTCCGGTTTCCTTTTTTGTTCCTTGAGCCAGGTTCAGAGCCCTGTTTTTGAGTGTATACAAACCAGTCACAGTTCTCACCTCAACCCTCATACTACCTTCTAAAAGCCTAAGCTGGTTGGCGTGTTTTAGCTGGAGCCTGGTTTTAGTTGGTCATAGCTGGTCAGCAGGCTGGTTTTAGAGGGGTTTTGGCCACTTCCTTAGCTGGTCAGGCTGGGAGACCAGCTGGAACAACCAGCTAAAACCAGCTAAGACCAGCCAACCCCATACAGCAAAAAAAATATTTTAAATATATTTCAAAATATACAAAGAATGGCCAAAAAATATATTTGTAAAATATATTTCATATATTATTATATTACATATATTTTCTACTGATTTATTTTTGGCCATTTTTTTAATAAACTTAAAAAAAAAAAAAAAAAAAAAAAAAAACATTATGGTAAAAAAAACTATAAAATAAAAGTAAAATATCCCAATTTAAATAATATGCAAAAACTTTTGCAGAAATGTTCATTAAATGTTTTACAAAACAGATATTGCTTGAATTCTGATGAGATACCTTAGCTTAAAAATAAAATGGTAAAAAGGGTCATATGACAAACACTACCATAAACAACACTACCAGCTTCACACATTACTGACCAGATTAACCTGATTTCTTTCATATGCAAGTTCTTAATGAGAATTCATAAGTTTAGATTTTTAATGAAAATAATAAAGTTTGATGTTAACAGGATATAAAGAAAAAAAAAATAATAATAATAATAAAAAAATAACACTTTAATCAAAGCTCAAGAGCCTAACTAAAGCAAACAATGATCTCTATCATGGTGACATCAAACTTTACTGTTTTTAATAAAACATCAACATCTGAAACTCAGTAACTGAAGGAGTTTGATCATAATAGTTCACAAAATATCTGTAAAATAACAGTGTTTGTTAAAGTTTAAATATAATTTTTGCACTTAGGTTAGGTTATTTTACTTAAATTTGACAGGTTTTTTTATACAGTTGTTGCTGCAAGTCATGTGATCTTTATTGTGTTGTTGTTGTTGTTGTTTTAATAGTGTGAGAAATGGTGCCATTTGCACCATCTGGTGGTGATTTCATATATTATTATCACCTTTATTTTTGTAATTTTACATACATTTCCATTAAATTTAAGAAAAAAAAGAAATGAATGATACTGTATAAAATGAGAATTATAATGATATAATACGTAAAATAGCAGCTAAATTGTTACAGGTTTTAGTAATTTTACAGTGTTTTGCATAAAATGTAAAATGACTGTTTATTTTGAAAATATATTAATATATTTAAAACATGTATTTTTGAAAATATATACATTAAAAATATATTGTAATATATATATATATATATATATATATATATATATATATATATATACCCACACAAAAAATGGTCAAGAAATATATTTGCTAAAATATGTTTCAAAATATATTTACATAAATATATNACATGTATTTTTGAAAATATATACATTAAAAATATATTGTAATATATATATATATATATATATATATATACCCACACAAAAAATGGTCAAGAAATATATTTGCTAAAATATGTTTCAAAATATATTTACATAAATATATTTTCTACTGATGTATTTTTGTATATTTTTGAAAATACGTTTCTACATTTAAAATATATTTTAAAAATACACAAAAAATGGCCGTAAAATATATTTACGTAAATATATTAAAAATATATATATTTGGACACATATAAATCTATTTTAAAAATTATTTCAAAATGTATATTTTGATTTCAGTCCAAAAAATTCATTTTCTTGCCACAGAAATACATTTAGACATATATTTTAGTATACGATGGTTGAGGCGAGATATATTTACTATTTCAAAAATATATTTAATTGAGCTTCACTGATTGCAACATTCATTTAGCATATATTTCAAATATATTTTGGCCACAGTTTTTTTTTTTTTTTTTTCCAGCAAGAGACTAGAATGTTGTTATAGGAAAAAAAAACCAGAAGAGTGTTTCATGCAAATATTATTTAAGCTTTTATTTTTGGTGAACCAACTACACAGGTTTGGCACATGATTTTTCAAGTTTTACATGCAAGAACTGCTTAAAATTATGTCAGGTATTTAAAATTGCATTCTGAGAGATTCTGAGATATTGAGCTACAGAGTTTTTGAATTTCATTTGATTCTGTAGATAAAACCTTTTTTTAAAAAAAAAAAAAAAAAAAAAAACAAGTCCCAACACAGCATGAAGAAAAACACCACAATGTAAATAAGTTGTCTCAGAATAAGAATGTGAATAACTCAATTTTGACACAAATGTCTGATTGTGCTTTCTACTTTTAACCAGCTATTGTCTACAAGCAACTTTCATCTAAATTTCATAACTACTTCTTAAGGATGTTGTTTATTCAGTAGGTTCAGTGGAGTTTATTCAGTGGAGACTGCTGTTATGACCTCTTTTATGCTGTAACAGAAAAACATATTTAGCCATTTAAGAAGACATTTAAAAATAAAATGTAAGTTAATACAGACTGTTAAATTATAAACAAAATGATGTTGAATAGTGTTGTGATGAACACACCTCTCTGCTTCAACTCCATGTGCACAGAGTTGAGCAAATACATGCATGTGGGACAAGGCGATCTGAAACTGTGTGAGAGAATAAGGGAGAGAAACACAACCATATATAAAGAAAAGGGACAGATAATCTGTCATCATAATGAAACATAACATAATTGAAATGTTTTGCTGTTTTGTTCACCTCATCCATATGCCAGTCAAAACAGGTTGTCCTGAAATGTTCAGCTACAGTTTTCAGTGCAAGTAAATCCACTGTGGATCTATAACCGCCAGAATAATCCTCAACTTTACTGCCAGGTAAGCAGCGCTCTTTGATAGCTTTAACTGTTCTCTCAATTTTAGCTTTAGTCTGAAAGATAATGATTTATGTATTAAAACAGACATTTTATGAATCAGAAGATTTTTTTGTCATCTAGTAGCACACAGCTATCATAAAATACTGTATCTGAGCTTGACAGATGTTAATTACATATGAGGTGCTCTACAGAATCAATAGACATCAAACCTGATGAAGAGCTTCCTGTTTTCTGATCAGATCTTGTCTCCTGCCTGCCTCAGTTTCTGTTTCAATTTGGTGCTTCAAGATTTTGAATGGCACTTCATGGGCATGGGTCAAATCAGTCAACTCAAGCTTCTGAACTTTAGTTGACTTCTGAATGGCTTGAGGGGTTTTCAAAAACTCACTGATTGAATTGTCACCAATTGTCTAAAGAAAAGTCAGATTAAAAACACTAGAGAAAGATACTGATGGAATGGAAAGTTGAATGTCTTCCTGTTATACCCTGTATTGGAGACAATTACAAGAAGGTGAATTTAGCGTTTCTTTTTACCAAGTCCCCAAAACGGCAGGAGTGAGACTTCTTCATCATTTCCTGTAGATAGCTAAACTGATCCCGGAATGTTACAACATCAAGGTTACTCTGAAATAAATAAATAAATAAAATATTTAAAGTCTTGTTTGTTTGCATAATTCTATTGACTCAAATCACACTAAAGACAAACCATTTCAGTGTAGTGCATCCAAATAGCTGAGAATTCATCAGCAAGATAGGTATTTCTCACAGCGTCAAAATAACAAGCACGACTGCTCTCATCTGCTCTAGCTGCAGTCACTGCGTACACTGCAAACAGTTACACAGGCTACCACAGTTATCACAGGTTGTGCTTAAAACAAACCGTTCACAATTATGACTGTAAATCACCCGCTACTCGACTATACAGTTGGGCATTAGACCTGTATAATTCAATAATTCCTCTTTCTTACCATGAACGTTATCTGGGAGTTCGGTAAACATTGATCCAGAATGACAGGATTCCATATATATCACCATCTGCATACAAAAGGGTTGGAGAGGTATTACAGAGGTGTCTGGATGACTTATGCATATGTATATAAATGTATATATATGTATATAAATGTTTGTATGCACCTTTGAGAACTTTTTATTCTTTGCCATTTCCTTGATGGTTTCAATGAGATCATGGCCATACAGCTGCAGGAAAAGCTGAATTTTGTAAGTCGATCATAAAAACATGGGCTAATAATGAAAGGTTTTTGGTATATACAGTATTTGAATGTATGTTCATTCTTGCTTTGAAATTCTCATAAAGAGCTGTGGTTTAACACATTTCGTGAACTACAGATGAAGAGTTTATTTGCAAAAACAGATGAATCAGGAAAGATTAGATTAGGGGTGGAAATCATTACACTGAAATATTTTTTAACCCTTAGACCCATATCAAAACTTACAGTGCCATTAGGAAAGCAAAATAGGCCTGTACTTCCATGATCTGCCAGATAGATGAATATCATGTCATTTCCTCCACTGTGTGGAAAAAAAAATTACATTTACTTAAAAACATTTACTCCTTTCATTTGGGTTATCATTTAAAATTAACTAAACAATCTCATTGATACTCTTTATGCCTTTTATTTGTATCTGAACTGTAATAAGACTATTTAAATCATGTTAAAGTGAGATTTTCTCACAAACAAACCTTGTAATGACTTTTGGATTTGTCTTTTTCACAGCACATCTATCTCCTTTGAGTGCAGCCAGGAAGTTTTTAGGTGTTACATCCTGTAAGACAGTCAGAATTGTGCTCAGATATAGCATAAAAACATCCATTTTGTGTTTGACAAAAAGAAAATTACTTCTCCAGTGTAATCTTTTGGAACCCCTGGATACACATTCGGTCCTTTTGGGTAATTGATGATGTTCCCAGGAGAAGGGTTGCTGTGGAAGCAGAAAAAATTATGTGCGTCAATTTTTGTGCCCCCATCATACCCATCAAAATACACCGGATACATCTATGTGAATGCTGTGTTAAATCTGCTGTAAATGTACATCAGCCATGTGCCACACCACCACTTTCAAAATCTGCAGAAAGACTCTTACTTCTTATCATAAGCGATGTCATCATACATCATCACCACAATCTGATCGTCTGGAATCCCATTCTGATGTACTATCTGATAGGCGTGACACACATCAGCCTGAAATGAAGGTATCATTTTTATATATATTTTGCAATGTCTAGGTTGCACAACTGGTAGGGCAACCCAACATTCACAGCGCAGAGTAAGCACATACTCACAAAAATAAATATAGGCCACAAACCTGGTGCCTGTAATTCTTCCATGTCTTTGAACCAGCTACAAGCATAACCCAATGTTTTCCATTTGCTGCAGCCATTTTACAAGCAAAGTCTAATTCAATTAGAAAACAGTGTGTTAATGTAGTGCATCAGTTGTAATATTCATAAATAAAATGTAGTATTCACATATTTAATAAAATAGTAACAGCCATGTATAAACAGTGTATGAAGTGTGAAGAAAGAAGTACATTCTATAACAACAGAGCTGCGAAGAGCGCTTTTGTTCACAAGATTACATGCATACCTGTATGAACTGTCGGATGATCCTTTTGTTGCCAGCTGCACTTATTATTTCGAACATTATTGTTTATATACTGAAGACTACACACAAGGTGACTTATATCAACCAATCATAGCTCTTATTCCAACCCCAACCCTACCCCCTAAGAGCAGAGAGCTGGGGATGTTGGAATGTTGATCCAAAAGTGAAACAAACATGCTGCACCAGTTAAATAACCAGAATGAATACAAGGAAACAGAAAAAGAGCCAAACACAACACAAGATCCTTGAAGTGTGTTGTTTAGGCACATCAAGAATCAGCGTATGAATCTCAACAACAGTGACAAACAGCATATTTAGATAAACAGATCAACTCCAAACATCATAAAACAAGCTACTAAAAAGTCACACAAAAACAGCAAAAACAAAAGAAAATAGTAAGAATAAAATAAATAAAATAAATTACAAAGACAATAACTCAGTTATAGCAGCCAAACAAAATCTAATGTTAAAAATGTAAGTGTCAAGAGCCCAACTAATGCAAACACTGACCACTGTAATGGTTGCTTAAAAATTGTGATTTTCTCCTTTGGTGATTCTGCTTGTTAACATCAGGCATCTTCAATAATAGTCAATCATCACTTAATTAATCACTAATTATCTCATTAATTTTAACTCTGCTTCAGTGTTAATTTGCCTCTCTTCAGTGTTACTTTTAATACTCTTGAGTGTGGAGTCAAATAAAGTTCATTTAACACTGGGCTTTTTGCTGTAAAGTGATCAATTTTTTAAATGCTGCAGATAATAAGTCAGTAGCTAGATACATATTATTTAACACTCTCAGGAGAGTATATTCAGTGCTACGGGCAGCCTTAAAGCCGGACTGAAAAGTTTCAAACAGACTCTTTGGACTGAGAAAGGACTGAAGTTGGTTAAACATTTTTTTTTCTCCCAAATCCTTAGAAATAAAAGGTAAAACAGGAATTGGTAAAACAGATGGAACAAGTGAAGGCTTCTTGAGTAGAGACGTGACAGTAGCCAGAAAAACAGGAACGGAACCAGTTAAGAGACATTTGTTGAGAAAATACACTAAACTGAGTCAGAAGGAGGGTTTCAACTTTGCAATGGTGTCCTTAGTTAGCTGTAAAGAAATGCGAGAGCCAGGGAGGGGATTGGGTGTACGAAAGAAGAAGAGGTTCCTCTTGGTCTACATAAATATGTTGTCACTAAAAAATCTCAAGAAGCTTTCACAAAGAGCTGCAGAGGCCACAGATATAGTATTAACAGAGGATTTAACAACAGAGCTGATGACAGAAAACAAAACCTTAGGTCTAGAATGATTATTTATAATTAAACTAGAAAAATAAGATGCCTTGGCAGCTTTGGCAGCTCTCTGGAAAGCCTAACTGTCTTCAAATAGCTGTCCTTTTCACACTTGCACTCTGCATTTTTACAGGCTTATCTTATTAGATGAGTCTCAGCAGTATGCCACAGTTCAGATTATGGTTTGAGCTTAAAGGGCTTTAGAGCAAAGTTTTCAATCCTGGTCCTGGGGTACCACTGCTTTGCACATTTTGTGTGTATCCCTTATTTAACACACTTGATTCAGATCATCAGCTCATTAGGAGAGGTATCCATGAACTGAACTGAGTGCATCAGATAAAGGTAAGACATACAAAATGTAATTGAAAACCACTGCTTTAGAGGAGCTGTCACATCTAGTACACACAACCAGAAATGTGTTTTTTTTCCTGCATTTTGTTTCTGTTAAACAGGCTAGACAGGTTTGGCTTGTTATTTGGCTTCTTAAAGTTAAGTTGCTTCTTAGGAATTTTACATCCACATTTTACACTGAAACTGAGGTGTTGTAATCTGGGCAGAGATTTCAGCAGGTCGTCAAACATCATCCCCATGTTCCTCGCAGAATTGGTAGGTGTTAGAATTAAGGATCCAAGATGAATGTTGATTTGGTGTTTTTTCAGTGGGTTGGCCGGGTTCTGTCTTGGAAAGGGTGAGTTGAAGGTGACGTTCCTTCGTCCAGGCAGAGATGTTCAGAAGGCACACAGAGATACGAGCAGGGATGGTGCGGTCATCTGGCTGAAATGACAATGGTATGAGAACCCATGTGCCTTAGAGCAGGGGTGGGCAATTAATTTTCCCAAGGGGCCACATTAGAAACTGGGGCCGTGTCACGAATCTGGTCGGTGTCCCGCTGTCTGCTCACCACCAGATGTCGCTCTCACCTTACCCACACACCCTGCCTGTTGTACCACACCCCGGACTACATCTCCCGTCATGCATCACACTGATTGCGTCAACACATGTGACCAATCAGCGGCACCATAAAAGCCCCGGTCTTTCCCCATGCAAGTCACGGATTGTTGATAGTGTTTCTCCCATTGTTTAGCGTTCTCTGGTTTCTAGTTCCTTGTGTTTTTGACTCCCTCGCCTGGCTCCCCGTTTTCGACCGTTCGCCGCCTGCCTTCGGATTATCACTCGTTATAAAGGACTATTCTCTCGTCTCGCCTCTGACACCCTGTTACTGTTGATTTGACCCTGCCTGTACGACCATGTATCTGTCTCGTCAAATGGATCCGCTCGCCTCTCGTCCTTTACTCCGTGTTACAGAACAATCCGTCAACAAGGATCCAGCAGCTCAGGACCCTGCAGTACAGATCATGCTCCTCAAGCAAGGTGAGCGATCGGTTGAGGAATATGTTATGGACTTTGATACATTAGCACATCAGACTTCTATGAGCGATCTGTGTCTGATGATATTTTTCCGAGGAGGGCTCTCTGAACCTTTCGGCTCCTCAATGCCATTGTATCAGCCCCATTGGACACTAAGTCAATACTTGAATATTGCACTCCAAATCAGCGGTTCATCGCTCACTGTGGGTGTCGCTGGGAAGCAACGCGACATCGCGGTAGCG
>JAHKKF010523316.1:0-13859 GCA_019740295.1 Labeo calbasu | reverse complement strand
AAAAAAAAAGAACATTTCTCATTTAGTTAAACTTGATTTACTAAAATAACTAAAACTAAAACCATAAAAAAAAAACTTTCATTACCTTCAAAACTAAATAAATTTAATTAAAAATAAAATATAAAACGTACTAAAACTGAAATAAAAAAAGAATTAAATTAGATGTGTTTAATTAAAAATAAAAATGACAAAAACAAAAACTAGAGCTGTATGTCAGTGATTTCCGGTGTTGTGTGCAGTGAGTCTGTAATCAGTCCTTGAATGTCGTCTGAGGGTGAGACCAGTGTGTGCGTTACTGATGGCCCAAATTCCGCCACAAAAACACTAATCTGTTTGTGTTCATATGATCTGATGTTTGCTGCAGTTATATTTAGATTGTGTAACTTCCACACATATGAACATTTGGGTTTAGTGGATTTGCCCTTTGGAGCAGCTGTGTTTAACCACAGTCACACCAACAACAGATAAATTTAGATTTACCGCCAGGTTACCGCTGCTAATTAAGACATCAGACAACAAACTTTATTGTAATTCTACCTGGATATTAATATAAACATACATCAGTTGATTTGATCTATACTTTGGCAGTTAACATTTTTAAAATAAATAAATGAAAATATAAATTTAAAAATAAATATAAATATAAAAAATATTTAACTAGCTAAGTAAATGATAAGAAAAAATATAAATGAAAATAAAAATATTAATAGAAATATTGTTTATTTTCTTTCTTATTATTTATTTAAATATTTTTGGTATTTCTAATTATATTTAACATATGTATAGCATAATATTTAGAGATATAAAAAGATTTAAAAAATACTAATATATATATATATATATATTCTCTCTCTTTCCAGGCCGTGGGTGAGTTACTGCAGACCAGAGGTCATGAGGTGGGCGTGACCACAGGTAGAAAGAGACGCTGTGGTTGGCTGGATTTGGTTATTCTCAAATACGCTCATATGATCAACGGATTCACTGCGTGAGTATTTCACTTCTCTATATGAGTATCATGTGTAGTAAGTACATACTGAACTGTACTAAATATTATTTTTTAATATACAATAGAGTGTGCACTTAAAAGTCACATGACCTCACTACGTTGTATAAGAGATCCAGTAAATCAAGGGATTTATCTGTTTTTTAAATTCAAACGTTGTTATAAATGTGCAAAGATTGTGTCAACAATAAATGTAAAAATCATAGTATTTTTCCACTGGTTGTTTTTTGTCTTTCTTTAGCATTGCTTTGACTAAGCTGGACATCCTTGACGTTCTGGACGAAATTAAAGTGGGTGTTGCTTATAAGATCAACGGCAAGAGAATCCCGTATTTCCCAGGTAAAATGATTCATAGAGCTGCTGAAGAAAAGTTTTGTTCAGATGGGTTCTATAATTGAATTGGTTCAGAAGAATGATTCACTGATTCATTTGAGTCCCAGCATTGACATCCATATGTTTTGTGCAGCTAAATGTTTAATTTTTCTGTGTTCGTCACTATATTTTTGACTACTGTATGTTTGCTTTGTTTTATTAGGTATGTCAATTATATACATTATATAATTTGGACAACATTGTGCACTATATATGTAATAAAATAACTAAAACTGAAATAAAAATGGATAAAAACTAGACATTTAAAAAGTACAACAATAATAATAAACATGACAAATCCACAAAACAAAATTACTCAACTTAATATTATTTTTTATTCTTTTATTTTTCTGTTTTCACTTTAATTTTATTTAGTTTTTTTAAATCGTCTCTTAAAACTAATTTTTTCAGAGTAGCTTTAATGTGATTGTTTCGTATTTTTTATATTATATTCTTCTTGAATTATTTTGATGTGTTTTCATTTGCGATATCATGCAATATCAGTATAATTTAATCTCAATAAATATATATTTTTTTTTGATGCAACTTTTAAAGGTGCTATAAATTTAATACATTTTTATAAATAAAGTTTATTATTATTAAAATGTAATAATTTTGTTGTGTTTAGTCGTTTTATTCTTTTTTTAAGTTAATTTAGTTCATTTATTTATTATTATTAAAATAATTTGTTTTTATTATTTATTTATTATTTATTTACTTAGTTATATTATTAATTAACATAGTGTTTTCATTTATTTCAGTATATGCAATATCAATATAATTCAGTTTCAAAATATTTTATTTTTTAGATGCGACTTTTAAAGTTGCTATAAAATAAAGCTTATTATTAATAAAGTTTAATAATTTTGTTTAGTCATTTTTATTATTTTTAAGTAAATTTAGCTAATTTATTATTATTAAAATTAATTATTATTTTTATTATTTTATTTACGCTATTTTATTTATACTATTAAATTAACAGTATGTTTTCGTTTTTCATTTTTTTCAGTATATGCAGTATCAATATAATTCAATTTCAATATATTTTTTAGATGCAACTTTTAAAAGTGCTATGAAAATAAAGTTTATTATCATTAAAGTTTAATAAGTTCATTGTTTAGTCATTTATATTTTTTTATTAAATTATTTGTTTTTATTTTATTATCATTAAAATAATTTATTATTTTATTTACTTTTATTTATACTATTAACTTATAATACTATTTTTAATTAAATAAAATTAAACTATTTTATTTACACTGTTATTATTTATTAAATAATATTATTTCATTTACACTTAATTTTTTTTATACTATGTATTATGTTTATTTTTTATTATTATTATTACAGACATTTATTACTTCATTTACTCTTATATTTATACTATTAATAATTATTATTATTATTTTTTAATTAAATAATTATTATAATTTGTTTTGTTCTATGGTACCCCCAAATATTGCATGCAAAAAAAATAATGTAAAGTTCAAGCAAAATAATCAGACAGTGGGTGTAAATAAAACTTTTATTTATTGTTTTTATTATTTCTTTTTATTGATATTTAAATATTTATTTTTTAGTTAATTTAGCTTTAAAGAATTTTTTGCTAAAAGAAATTCACAAATGTGGAAATAAGTTCGCTGAAATAAAATAAATGCAGGGTTATGTTTAATTTTACAAGTAACATTTTTTGTTTGTTTTAGTTAACGATAATGATCCTGTTCTATGCATCCACACGTTAGTCTCATTCTCTCTGTACTTTTAGCCAATCTGGAGGTTCTGCAGAAGGTGGAGGTTGAATACGAGACGTTTCCCGGATGGAAGACGGACACGTCGGCGGCCAGGAAGTGGAACGATCTTCCTCCCAAAGCTCAGAACTACATCCGCTTTGTGGAGAATCACATCGGCGTTCCTAGTAAGTCATTCAGACCGATAAACACACGGCATCACAGCATCATCCTCTCAATGTGACTCACGTTTGCATCTCTTCACCACAGTTAAGTGGGTCGGCGTGGGCAAATCCAGGGAATGCATGATCCAGATGTTCTAGGATCATGAAGATTTAACAGTTTCCTACCCACAATCCTCCAGAAGACTATCAGCTCAGCGGGACTCTTGATTTTACTGGTTGGCATTCATGAAACTCTCTTACAGAAGATCAACTATAATGGGTCTCTCAGATTGACTGCAACATGTTTACACCGTTCTTCACTAGTGGTGCTGATGTTGAGTTTTTGGCATTCATTTGACCCCAAAGTGGCATTTGATCATGTTTTGTTGAACTGCACTCTTTTGTTTTCATTGAGACACATAAATCGATCCCCCTGAATCTGTGTTTATTTTTATTGGTTGAATGCTTTTCATTTTCTGCTCTCAGAATAAGATCATGAAAGAATGTCTTTCCATTAAAACTGATTTTTCCTTTGTGCCGCACTGATTTAGCAGGCTTCTTTCGCTGCATTTTGTCTAATGTCAGATATAATTAGGTTAGATGCACCATTAGCTGCGTCAGAAATAGATTGGGACAGAGAACACTGTGTTCCCCTCATCTATGCCAGGATGATCTGATCTCAGACGAGCCGTAGTGCCGTTACAATCACAGACTGACAGAAATACTCTGTCTTGACTATAAACACTACAGGAATAAGAAACGATCAAGTCCAGTAATCAGACAGTGGGTGTGAATAAACTTTTAAAAATTGTATTATTTATTGTTTTTATTATTTATTAATATTAAAATCATTTATTGTTGTTTCTAACACTATATTTTATGCTATTTAATAATTATTATTTTTTAAATTTATTATTAAAATAATTATTTTTATTATTTTATTTATATTGTTTATTTTATACTATTTAATAATTATATTTCTAAATTTTTAATTAAATATTTATTACACTTTACACTTAACAAAAAGTAAATCCAGTTCACCAGCTAGAATTCATCTTCCACAGACGCCATAATAGACTAACACAATCAGACACAACAGCAATTTCTCAAATATTTGTTACTAATATACTGATAAATTTAAGATTGCCATTCAGATTGGCTTTCAACTGATTCCTAATGAACTGTCAGCAACTGAACTTCAGCTCAAACTATTTCAAATATAGTGAATTAAGCTACAAACTCCATCATAATGCACAATGTTTCCATCTAACATGTATTTTGAGCTGCAGCTCGTCATATTAATGGAGTGTTTCACTAGTTAGCAGTAAACCGGTTACCTCAGCTCAATATGGAGTAGATTTGTGTTGGATGTTTTCTTTGGAATGGAAATATAGATACTTTATTTGTAAACGTCATACTTTTTCGCTTATTTTAGTTAATGTCATAAAACTAGCGAGCTAAGCCAGTAGTAGTACTGACAGTGTCGTGTAAAAATGACTGAAGACGCAAAAATCGGAGGAACAGATAAACTGAGTCAATTGAGTGAGTCATTTATGCTGGGACCGCTTCGATTGATTCAAATTTGTGTTTTCGATCAAGCGATTCAATAGCAAAACAGATCAAACTAGCCATTCGACATCGTTTATAATGATTTTAAAAAGCACTTTTTTTTTTTTTTTTTTTGATTTTAAAAAGCACGTGGTGATGGGTGAAACGATGCTTTTCGAAACTTAGTCGCAAAATGATTCACTGTTTCGAAGCGCTACAAACGGATCGCGTATCGCAAATCATTTGATTCAGTTTGGGAATTTGGAGTGGGTTTGTGAATCATTTAGCGAATGATGCACGATTCGCGCTCCGTTTCCTTATCTGAAATGATGATTCGCGAAGCATTTGGATCGGGATTCTAGAGCGCGGATCGCTAATTATTTGATTTAAATCGGGACTTTGGAAAGTGGTTGCGAATCATTTCGCTAATAGAATGATGCACGATTCGCGATCCGATTCCTTATCTAAAATCATGCTTCGCGAATCATTATTCGGATCGGGACTCTGGAGCGCGGATCGGGAATCATTTGATTCAAATCGGGTCTTCGGAACGGGTCTGTGAATCATTTCGCGAATCGAATGATTCACGGTTCGCGCTCGGATTCCTTATCTGAAATGATGGTTCGCGAATCATTTTTTGAATCGGGACTCTAGAGTGCGGATCACGAATCATTTGATTCAAATCGGAACTTCGGAACGAGTTTGCGAATCATTCCGCAAATCGAATGATTCACGGTTCGTGCTCGGATTCCTTATCTGAAATGATGGTTCGTGAATTATTATTTGGATTTGGACTCTAGAACGCGGATCGCGAATCATTTGTTTTAAATCGGGACTTCGAAATGGGTTCGAGAATCATTCCGCAAATCGAATGATTCACGGTTCGCGCTCTGATTCCTTATCTGAAATGATGGCTCGCGAATCATTAATCGGATCGGGAATAGATTTGCGAATCATTTCGCGAATTGAATGATTCACGATTCGCACTCCGATTGCTTATCTGAAATGATGGTTCACTATTTGGATCGGGACTCTAGAGCGCGGATCCCGAATTATTTGATTCTAATCAGGACCTCCGAACGGGGATCGCGAATCATTTTATTCAAATCGGGACTTAGGAACGGGTTTGCGAATCATTTTGTGAATCGAATGATTCGCAATTCACGCTCAGATTCCTTATTTGAAATGATGGTTCACTATTTGGATCGGGACTCTACAGCGTGGATCACAAATCATTTTGGTTCATTATTTGGATCGGCACTCTAGAGCGCGAATCGCGAATCAAATCAGGACTTTAGAACGGGTTTGCGAATCATATCGCGAATCGAATGATTCACAATTTGCGCTCAGATTCACTATCTGAAATAATGGTTTGGGCTCTCGAATCATTTGAATTAGTTAGGGAGTTCGGAGCGGGTTCGCAAATCTTTTTTATTAATTTGTAGAAAAGATCAAACCATTTAGGCAGTACAGTTATAAAAACAAAACAAAGAAAAAAATAAAGGAAGAAAGTATACACAAATACAAAACCTTTAACCCTTAATTAACAGCGGTTTTACTTTAGTAAATGTGTAATAACCACAGTTTTAATACAATACCATGGTTAAACTATGGTTAGTGTAGCAAAACCATGGTTCCAAATGTCTCTGTGTGGTTCATTGGCAAACAAGTGAATGAATCTTCCTCAGAAGAGACAAAACAGCAAATCACTTCTGACTATAATTACGTCCATAAGCTTTTTGTAAAAAAATGTGGATGAACGCTCTTTCTGTTTTTGTTCTTAAGTTGACATCACTGCACACTTTGCATGTGCTTCGCTTTATTTTTGTTGTCTTGTTATATTAGAATAGTTTTATAGAATTTGAATGATAAGACATTTGTTTGGTAAGTGAGATCTGCCCTTTGAAAATGCATTCATGCATTTTGGCAGACGCTTTTTAGTTCAACGCGATTTCAAAGTCATTCAAAGTGTATTCAAAGTATATCTTTCTTTCATCTCTCTCCTTGTCATGAGCAGCAGTTGCTGTGATTCACCTACCGATCGGCAGGTGGCGCTGAGCGCGTCTTCGCGTCTGTCCGCCGCAGCAGCGGATGAAGAAGAAGCGGAGCCCTTAAAGCGCGAACGCGTGTTTTTCTTCCTGCACGTTCGCGCGGTTTGTTTGTTTGGTTGTGTAGTTTGTTTATTTTTCATTCTTTGTCGCTTTACTTGTCGTGTTTTATAATCTGTCGTTTTTAAAATGCCCAAGAGGTCGTACCCGTTCAGCGAGAGCTTCTCCTCTCAGTATAAAGTTCATGTTGGCCTGAAGGAGATCAACAACTGCGGAGTTTTTGGACTCAAATACAGACAGGAGATTTATGGTGAGACGTAAACACATTTATAACAGCGTTAGAGTCAAATATAAATCATAAATGAGTTCATAATTGAATTCTGCAGCTGAAGTAAATCATTTTCTATGGTTTTAAATAAAGTAACGTTAATACTCATATAAAGGCGTAAAATGACTTTATTTAATATAAGTGTCTTTTTTCCTCATTTAAATGTACCTTTCTTTTGCTTTAAACCATTTAAACTGATTATTCTTACTATTAAGTAATTGTTAAATATTTGAATCAGTGCTCAGTCGTAATTGCTCAAGTGTTTGTTAGTTTAATTGCGTTTATCACAACTTTTACAGCTGCTTTTATAATATTAATGGTTGTTTGCATGACTTAAAATAAGGTAGTATTTGTATATAGTTGATTTGTAATGGTTATTTTTCTGTGTAATAATGATGATAATTATGGAAGCACATGGGTAGCAAAATTCATTTTGCAAAATGCATTTTTATATCTAAAACTACGTTTTTCCATAGATATGTGCAGTGTTTAATGCAAAAAGAAAATGAAAAGTCAATTATAAAATTCAAGTTATGCATTATAATAATTTGCGTTTTCACTTTCAAAATGCAATCCCAAGTGTCCTACCCCTAAATCTTAATGCATTTAGGAAAAATAGCATTTAAATGATACAGTTTTTGCTTGGACATGTTAATCAATTTGGGTAATACATGTTTGTTAAAGTGTTTTTAAATTGCTTGTTTAAAATAGTGTAGGAAATGGCAAGTGTAAATTATTTAATTGACTTTTTCACTTTCATTGGCAATGCTTTGCCATTTTGCATATTCCATTTCAAAATTTTATATTTATATTTTATAATAAATTCTATTTTTAAATAGCTTCATCTTACCAGCAGTTTTGTTTTCCTTGTTAGTCTTTTATCTTACCTGTTGTTTTCTTTATTTCTTAATTAGAAAAGACCAAAAACCTGCTCTTCAATGGAACCAAAGCCATGATGGGTCGAATCTGGAAGGCGGACGGGGAGGAAAAGACGTCAGATGCGCTCGTGTCCGATCAGACGGCTGTATCGCCGGCTCCTGGACATCAGACGCTTCTCAAAGGACAAACGCGCATTGGGCTGGATGGACGGTTACAGAAAGCAAACGCTGCTCCAGGTGAATTCATGAGAAAAAAAAGCAACGCACATCAGTTCAGTGTGGGGAAAAAAAAAAAAAAAAAAGACTTATTTGTGCTGTCATATGATGATTACACCTTGTGTTTGCTGAATAAATTCAAAGTTTCATACAAACTTTGAGCTGCTGATTCTAAATGTAGTGGCTGTTTTGCTCTTTCACATCACACTTTGTCACAAAATAAGCTGTGTTTTGTAGCATTTTTGCTTTTGAGAATCGTTTGTGTGGCAAAGTCTTGCATTTTCTTTTAATTGGCAGAAAAACACCATGAATGCATGATTCATGTCCTCGGCTGAGCCACATTATAGCTGTTTGATTCAGATTTCAGCCCCTATTTCTTTTCCATGCATGACGTTTTATGCATAATCCTGATTTCAAGTTCTCATTTATGGCCAGTACCAGAAGAAAACGAGGTTGTTTGCTTGGTCTGTGTTTTACTGCATCCAAACAGCCAAAGAAAATCACAGATTTGTCAGTTTTTAGTAACGCAATTATAAAACGCTTTGAACACTAGTTTGGTAATTTTGTCATGACATTTGATGGCTTTTATTGTGATGAGTGCATTTAAAGGTGTGTTTTTTTTTTTTTGTTTTTTTTTTTGTTTTTTTTTTTTTTAACTCTGCATCAAATTAAGCAATTTTAGCTTTTTTTGTAAATCAAAAATTAAGATGCACTGCTGTAAAATCAAGTGCTGTTGCTAAAAAAAAAACGCATGTGTTTTACAGAATCTTTTAAGATCTTTTAATAACAAAAGACTTACACATGCGCATGCACATGAGTACATTTAAAGTGGTAGTTCAGTCAAAACTGTTATTTACCCTTCAGAATATAATTTGAGTCATATGTTTGTGGTTACTTGATGGTAAGTGATTGTGGTTTTATTCAAACTGTCTTTTAATCAGCACTGGTGAAATTGTGTGCTGTTTTGATGTGCCTGCGGTGACTTTCTGTGAACTACTGTAGTAACTCATTTCTGCATGTGTCGTCAGGTTGTGCAGCGGCTCCTACAGCATGTTGTGTGTGTCAGAGGGTGTCTGGTTCGAGGAAGCCGTGCTCTCAGTGTGAGCGTCCTGCATGTGCGGCGTGCATCCAGCAGTGCAACAGCTGCTCCGACCGCTGCTGCTCTTTATGCACCGTCACCGAGTGAGTCAACGACACTTTAACTTAAGGACAAATGTCCAGACAGTGTGCTCATTCTCAGACCATCTAAGATGTAGATGGGTTTGTTGTTTATCAGATTTGGAGAAATGTAGCATTGCGTCACTTGCTCACCAATTGATCCAAACGCTCAGAATGAGAGTTCAAACAGCCGATTAAAAACATCACAATCCACAAGTTATCCACACCGCTCCAGTCCATCAGTTAACATCTTGAAGACAAAATGCCAAAACAAATCCATCATTACGATGTTTAAATTTTAATTGGAATGATGGAGCCCTACACGGACCCAGCCCTGGCCCGAGATGCCCAAGCCCTGCCTGAGCCCTGCCCTTGTCCGACAGCCCATGTTTATTACACAGCTGCTGTTGCAGCCATTAAAATGGTTCAGTTTTGGTTTTTAATGGCAAAGTGGTTGGATTTCTTTTCTTCATTAAAGGAGAAGTCCACTACCAGAACAACAATTCACAAATAATTTACTCGCCCCCTTGTCATCCAAGATGTTCATGTCTGTCTTGTCTGGTTTTTGAGGAGAACATTTCAGGATTTATCATCTTATAATGGACTTCTTTGGTGCCCTGATTTTGAACTTCCACACTGTAGTTTAAGTGCAGCTTCAAAGGCTCTAAACGATCCCAGCCGAGGAAGAATGTGTGTACTTTTTAAGCACAAAAGCGGGTGTAGCACAGGCTCTGGGATGAGCGTTCACGTGCTATTGAATCATGTCAAAGGTCACGTGGAACGTAGGCGGAACTACAGACCCAGTGTTTACAAAGCAAACACGCAAAGACTAAGAAAGTGCAAGTAAGTCAAACGCCGTTTACAAACAAAAAGGTACAAAGATGTTGGAAAATTCTGAAGTTGTAGGAGAAAATAAGATGGAGTTTTTCGACATACTCTACCATTTTTAGCCGGAGTACACAGACCATGAACTTGGACGTGATTCGTAGTAGTGATGGGAAGTTTGGGTCATTTTACCGACTCGGACCTTTGAGTCTCGTTCAGCAAAATGGATCTTTTTTTTTTTTTTTTTTTTTTTTTTGAATCAGTCATTTCTTTCATTTTAGCGAAATCAGCATCACGTGACAGCCCCATAAGATCAACAAATGACGCGGGAAAAACTTGAAGACTCGAAACGGGTGATCTAATTCCAGTACAGAACCTAATAGGATGNGTGATGGGAAGTTTGGGTCATTTTACCGACTCGGACCTTTGAGTCTCGTTCAGCAAAATGGATCTTTTTTTTTTTTTTTTTTTTTTTTTTTTGAATCAGTCATTTCTTTCATTTTAGCGAAATCGGCATCACGTGACAGCCCCATAAGATCAACAAATGACGCGGGAAAAACTTGAAGACTCGAAACGGGTGATCTAATTCCAGTACAGAACCTAATAGGATGTTGCACATGCGCAACTGAACGAATCACTCCCCGAGACGACTCGTTCTTCGTGAGTCACATTAAAGATTCGTTCAAAAGGAGCGAGTTGTTCAAGAATGATCTGTGGATGCGCATCCCAGAGCCTGTGCTATGTGAGCTTTTGTGCTTAAAGTATAAAAAATTTTATTTCTCAAAGAAATGGCCGATCGTTTCACTAGATAAGACCCTTCTTCCTCAGCTGGGATCGTTTAGAGTCTTTGAAGCTGCATTTAAACTACATTTTGGAAGTTCAAAATCAGGCCACCAATCAAGTCCATTATATGGAGAAAAATCCTGAAATGTTTTCCACAAAAACTATAATTTCTTTATGAATGAAGACAGAAACACATGAACGTCTTGGATGACAAGGGGGTGAGTAAATTATTTGTGAATTGTTGTTCTGGAAGTGGACTTCTCCTTTAAGTTATTTAGAAATGCATCTAGAACATTTTATGTTTGTTAAATTCAAGTTTGTTTTTTAAAGTGGCCATGTTTCATGTTTATTTCGTGCTGCAAATATTAAAAAGGAAAAAATTCTTTTGTCTTGATGTTAACTGATGGACTGGAATGTTGTGTATTAATGTGGTGTTTTTATCAGCTGATTGGACTCTCATTATGACGGCACCTGTTCATTGCAGATGTGACGTAAATGTAGTTTCATGCTGTTCTTCCTGAAGTCTCATCTCTTCATTCTCTGTCCTCAGTTATAGTGAGCGTTACGAGCGTGTCCTCTGCTGTGGCTGTTCATCCTGATAGCAGCGATCAGAACAGACGTGTGCTGAGACGACTGACCATTATGATGCCAGACATGATTTTAATACGTTACCCATTAAATGTAAATGAGATTACTATTTTATATATGCATTGTTTCTTGCTCTCTACTTCCTTTTTATGTACATACTCCTGTGGTTATTCAAATAAATGCTTGACATTGATAATTTCCTAATTATGATGTTTGGGTTTTTTTTTTTTTTTTTTAATTTAAATATGCACACGCACCCACACGTCTGGTCAGCTATCTTGTAGGGACTCCCAATAGGTGTGTTTTGTAAATCACCCTACACCTACCCATCACAGGAAACTTTCAGAATTTTACTTTCTCAAACTCATTCTGTATGATTTATAAGCTTCTGTACCCATAGGAATCTCAGTTTAGTTCCCCATGAGTCTGTGTATCCAAGTTTAAGTCCTTACCAGTGTATATAACCCAAACCCATACATTTTTATATTTTTATATATATATTGTGTGTGTATATGTGCACTCATCATTAGAGCACATTGTTGGCTGAAGTCTGTTAACAGTGGTGTGATCAAGTGTTTGTCACTAGAGGGCAGCACCTGAATATAATACTTCATCAGTTTCTCAGTGAACAGCTGTGTTTGTCTGGACTATATTCACGGTCTCCAAGCAAAACTCTCATTAAAGGTTTTTAATTATAGTGGGTTTTTTTCTTTTAAAGTGAAGTGGAAGTCTGTAAAAGTTTAAGAGGTATTAATGCAGTTAATATGATTTTAAATGGTGCTGGAATCACATTTGACACTTTGGGAAACTAAAGTCAGACTTCAGTGTTAACTGGAAACTTTTAGCTAATCTGACATCGAACCCTCATGAGTGCTTGCATGATATACAACTCCTTTTGTGTTGGAGCAACTGGGCTGTTTCACCCATAGAAAGTACCATAGTATAGCCATGGTGCTTCAGACCTTTGTATTAGGGTTGATGTATGTTTTTGAGAAGTTTCTTCTCACCAAGACTGAATGTTTTTGATCAAAAATACAGTAAAATAGTAAAATATTTTGCAGTTTAAAACAAAGTTTTCTATGTGAATATCTGTTAAAATGTAATTTATTTTTGGGATCAAAGCTGAACTTGCAGCATCATTACTCCAGTCTTCAGTGATCCTTCAGAAATCATTCTAATATGCTAATTTGCTGCTCAAGAAACATTTTTGAATCTATTTTTGGATTCACAGATGAAGAGAAACAGCATTTGTTTGAAATTAAATTTTTTTGCAATATTATAAATGTTTTACTATCACTTTTGATCAGTTTAATGCACCTTATGACTTTTGAAGACCTGGAATAAAGCAGACTAGTTGTATGGACTATGCTACTTTTACATCCTGTTTGAAGCTTAAAAACTTAATTCATTTCAAAATTGTGTGACCTCAGCATCTCCACAGACGTATGAAGGTGAGTAAATGATGACGTGATCTTTTAATATAGATCATGATAGTGAGGCAGGAGTCTTCATGCTGTGGAGATGGAAAAGCAATTAGATGTTCCTGACACTCCTCCTGTTCTTTTGTCTGTGCTTCTCTGCAGCTGTCCAGACTTTCATCACAAGCGTTTTACTGTAAAAGGTCACAGCCGTGACTTCCGAGGCGGCTCCTCTTTCTGTGCGCCACATGCCAGGGACCCCCGAAGGCCTGCCGGGCCCCGCTGACTCCTGGACGCACTTAAGTCCAGGCGTGTGGCTCTGTATCACCCCCCATTTGTACAGAGCAGCTGTGCGCAGACACACGGCCGGCCGCGGTGATGCGGCTGCTATAAATACGTGTGCATGTAGTGAAGGAGTGACAGCTGTGCGCTGGACTCCTCTGCTCCTCCATCAACTCACGCGTCATGCGGGACAGAAGGACACGTTACTAATATCCCCTGTCTTATAGGCAACTTTTGATTTCCAGGAGTTTTAAACAGTCAAAGTTTGCCATGCAGAATTTCAGAATTCATTGTTCTGAATGGTAGCTAAGGTAACTAAGTGGTTGCTAATGTGTTGTGAGCATTTGTTACTTGTTGATACAAGTATACATTTTCTAGCTGTTCAGAGTGGTTGCTAGGGAGTCACTATGGTGTTCTGAGTGGTTGCTAGGGTGTTGCTAGGTGATTGCTAATGTGTTGTGAGCATTTGTTACTTGTTGATACAAGTATACATTTTCTAGCTGTTCTGACTGCTTGCTAGG
>JAHKKF010523314.1:0-45743 GCA_019740295.1 Labeo calbasu | reverse complement strand
TATGTATGTATGTATATCTCGTGAGATAGGGCTGCACTGTAAAAAATGTCTATGACAAGGCGACAGCAGTTATAATGCAGTGCTGCCATCTGTTGGGCGCTTCGAGATCTCAACAGATTGCAGGCAAACAAACAACGCAAGGTTTGGCCAACTTTCTGTCTTGCATGGCCTTCAGCTTCAGATAGTATTTGTGATACAGGCATTTTTGTTTAAATGCACCACGTGAACTAATGAACTAAATAAATGAGTAACAATATGAGAGGAAAAGTCTAAATCTGTCACTGTGGGTATAAATTAATTTATTAAAATATTAATTTTATTAAATAACCTTAAAATGAATGTCATACTACATGAGATACATTTTAATTTATTTAGGACAAGGCAAATGGTAAACTGGTATTCTGTAAATGTGGTATGATCTGAGGAGCAGACATTGTCACAGCAGAAAAGCAAGACAACCAGACCCTCCCCTTGGGGCATCTATAAAAACACTAAATTGATAACATATGAACGACCATAGATCTTCTTTCTTTCTTTCTTACTTTCATTCTTTCTTTCTTTCTTTCTTTCTTTCCTTATGGGAAAAAATTAAGCATGAACTTCAGCAAATTTTGACAATAATGTCTCATTTGTTAGCATTAGTTAACTATTTTAATTAACAGGAACTAACAATCTTCAATACTTCAACTTTAAATATTGTTTTTGTGTGTTCACAATCATATGATCTTCTTGCAATTTAGTACTTTTAACAATCAGTTCATTCACTCGCAAACAATGCAAGATACATGTTTCAAATCACCCTTGTTAGTCAGTTGATGTTGCTGATGTTTCAGTAATACAGGCTACCGTTGTTATGTTATAAAATACACTCACTCATTACCTAACTTACGTAACTGACATATAATCCATAATGTCTGTAATAGTATCTATTCAGTGCATTACCCAAAGATGCGATGAAGGACATGTCAGGAGGTTTTGTTCCAGAACAAAGTTTGCTATAAATACAGTAAATGTTCTCACTGTGCCATATCACTGAATCTACTCTAGTTGACCTTTTCAGATGAAGAGTGAGTTACGGTAATTTGACAGTCTTCACCCGGGCATCTCTGATCAATTTGGGCACAGTCATTAATTGTTTCTTCACCCTTCAACTCTGTCCTGTTCAATGTTCACAAATTGCAAGTGTTTTTTAGTCTCTCTCTCTCTCTCTCTCTCTCTCTCTCTCTCTAACTCTCTAACTCACCCACACACACTTGCTTTGAACATGGTTTTCATCAGAGAAAAATAGCTTAGAAGCTTATGAACAAGAATGAACAAGAACTCATCATGTTTGGCTGTCCGTTTCAGAAATTGCAAATAAGTTTCATATAATCTGTATCTATCTTGAAATTTATAGCTGTATCAATGACTCATTAATTAACAAGATGGGTTAAGGTGGGTTAAATGAAACAAATGTATTAAACTAAAGATGAGATGCAAATGGAAAGTTTGATAATAATAGCATTATGAAAGCCAATTACTGTAAATGAAAATTTTATGTAGTTGAAACAACTTATTATAAAAAAACATATTATGTGTAGTGAAACTGAAATGAAAATGATTTTGTGTTTTGCACTAACAGAATTTTAAAATATGCTAAAATGTTTGAAAAAATTGTATTTTTGATTATCCTAAAGAGTTTTGAAAATGTACCACTTGCTTGTGAAAACTGTAAGTTTATGAAAAGTTGTATTTTAATTAACTAATATTAACAAAGATGAACAAAATATTGTACGTATTGCTCATTGTTAGTTCATGTTATCTAATGCATTAACAAGCTTTAACAAATGAGACTGAAATGTGTTAACAATTGTTACCGAAATTTTTAACATTAGTTAGTTCTAAAATTAGTCATGAACTAATGAGGAAAAATAATTTTTACACAAATCTTGGTTAATGTCAATTTATAAATTATTCATTAGCTCATAACAGTTCATTCAACATACAGTGTTCAATGCTAAAAAAACAAACAAACCAATCTTTTAGCCACAGACCCCAAACGCTAATAGTTATCCTGGTATCCTGGTAATGTTTTAAAAGGCAGCAATACATACTTTAAAAGATGAAAATGTATCATTAAAACACATCAAAGTATTATTTGGAAACTATTTTGTTTCTATTATGTTAATTATGTTTATTTCTACCAAAGACTTTATATAAAGACACTTTGTTTCTACTAACTATAGTACTGTGCTGTTAGATGTATTATTTGTTAATTTAAATATTTTTGTTCATTTGTTTTAATAATACACTACCAAGTAAGATTTTTAATGTTTTTTAAAGAAGTCTCTTCTGCTCACCAAGCCTGCATTTATTTGATCCAAAGTACAGCAAAAAATATTACAATTTTTACTATTTAAAATAACTATTTTCTATTTGAATAGCCTATATTTTAAAATGTTGCTGAAAATGTGCTCAAAAAACATTCATTATATTATTATTATTATTGTTGAAAACAGCTAAAAAGAATTTTTCAGGTTTCTTTAATGAAAAGAAAGTTCAGAAGAACAGCATTTATCTGAAGTGGAAATCTTTTGTAACATTATAAATGTCTTTATCATAACTTTTGACCAATTTAAAGCAAATAAAAGTATTAATTTATACAATTTCTTTCCCAAAATGAATGGTATAGTGTATATTGTTACAATAGCTTTTTATTTCAGAGAAATGCTGATCTTTGGATGTTTCTATTCATCAATGTCAATAAAAAATTAAAACAAAACTGCTCAACTGTTTTAAATATTGATGATGATGATGATGATGATGATAATAATAATAATAATAATAATAATAATAATAATAATAATAAATGTTTCTTGAACATCAAATCAGCATATTAGAATGATTTCTGAAGGATCATGTGACACTGAAGACTGGTGTAATGATGCTGAAAATTTAGCTTTGATCACAGGTACAAACTACATTTTAAATTATATTCAAATAGAAAGCAGTTATTTTAAATAGTAAAAAACTTCACAATATTACTGCTTTTGTTGTATTTTGGATCAAATAAATGCAGGCTTGGTGACCAAAAGAAACGTTAAAAAACGTTACAAATTAAAAACGTTTGACAGGTAGTGTATTTTATTTTATTTATTTTATATATATACAAATGTTTTATACTTTATTTAGTTGTTTATACTTTAAAAGTGCAGTCTTACTTTTATAATTTATTTATTTATTTATTTATTTACACGGTTTTTCTCTAAACTTGTCTACGGACCTCCTAGCACTACTTGCTGCCCCCAGACCCCAGTTAAAAAAAAAAAAAAGAAACCTTATATGTTGAATAGGCTACATTAATCAAGACGCTGGAAAATTTTAATTTTTAATTAATTTTAACTATTGCATTAACTAATGTTAACGAATAACAGCTTATGTTGCTGTAAACAATCTGGCTAAAAAACTCTGTAATGAGCTGTCATTAGACCAACCACCTTCAAGAGGCTGACGCGGTCCCGCCTTCGCATTTCTCCGTCTCAGATGTGATGACAGGTTTTGCTCCACCTCCTCTGGATGTAGCCACATCGCAAGCGCCGCCTCGTCCTGCCCCTGAACAACTGCTTACAGCACGGTTATGAAAAGACGAGCTTTTGATTCACATTAACAGTAAGACTTACAGCTTGACTAGAGTACTGCAGTGCATTCTGTCTTACTGATATTTCCCGAAGTGTTTACAGCGCTGCTTCTGCACTTGAGTTTTAGTGTATTGACGGAAGGTAAGCGAACGAATATGGTTGAACTTACAGTTGTTGTTAGTGTCAGTGGTTTATTTGTTTGGATGTCCCTTTCCCTGTGTTCAGCTTGAAAAGATCGGTGATGTTTGATGTTTTGCGCGAATCTCACATTGATGTTTATCAGTGCGCTGTGTTCTATCTAGGGTCTGACGAACTCCAGTGAAAATATATTTTACACGAACGTAAATAAACAAGATACCAGGCGCGATACTGAACACAGTAAATGCTTAATGTTAATACATCCTTTACACATCAAAACTGTCTAAATATGCTGGATTGTCAAGCTCTGTTTCAGCCATTTTCGTGGGAAATTCTGTGGCTGCTTACCAGCCAGCTCTTCGAACGTCTTCGGGGGCTTTGTCCTTGTTTTTCAGCTGCTAAATGTAACTTTCTATGGTTATAGCGTGCAAAAAAAGAATGTAAATAGTGTAAGTCAACAAACTGGTTCAGTTTAGATGTTTACAGGAGTGCGTTTTAGTCTCTTACTGTTGCTGTCAGATGTTGTGTGGAGGCAATGGCTTGCCATAACATTTTAAGCTAAATGTGGCTCAAACCATGTTTGGATATTTGTTAACATATAATTTCCAATATTTGTGGAATAGATAGTGTTAAATATTGCTAAATATAGAGATACCTGCTGTAAAGTTACCAAAACCCATCAGCCTTCAACTTCTCCCATGACAGCTGAACATCCTGCCAATATAAACAACTCACAAAAAAGAGAAAGATTTTCCTTTATTGTGTGTCTGTTTGGTGTTCAAGGACCAAATACACTCAAAAGAAAGAAAAATCTTCTTTCTCTTTCTGGTTTTTCCCAAAATGTAGATGCAAATCAGCCTGATAGACCACAGTGAGTCATTGTAGCTACCTGCTTGGGGTATTTTTCATTTCTGGAAGGAGGCCTATTTTTCTGTTGAGTGTTCTAAGGGGCTTGTCTGAATATTTCAAAAACAGTGTTTTTTTTGTTTTGTTTTTAGATGTTTATATTATAAAAGAATGATGTCAGTACCACCTGAAGTTCTTTTCAAACTCTACTCTCTCATATCCCCTTTTCCCTCAGCATACCGATCACAAAATAAACGGCTGGTGGGAAAATCTCCTTCCTTTGCCCTTAAGGTCCCCAGCTTGTTTGTGCAAGTCAGCCTTTGTGAAGGCCAGCGGCCCCAGTATGCTGACTCAAGCTTCTATGCTGCGTGTCATTCATCTTGCTTCAATAGTTTGGATGGTGCTTACATTTTTGTGAGGTGTAATTTAACTTTGTTCAAGAGAGAATAGAAAATATCAGGTTGTCTGTTTTCTGGTTGCTTTCCTGCATTTTATTCACCTACTTGAACCATTTCCATACCAAAACCAGTATTTCAGACACAGAGGTTGTTTGTATTGGCAAGCTAATTTGGAAGCATAGTATCTTTACAAGAAGTTGTGAAAATGAAATACAAGACTAATGTTTGTCAAACATTTCAGTCAGTAGTACGAGATTGATCTAAGTGGCAGAGTGGGTTTTTCTTAAATGAGTGTTACAAGACTTAATGCTATCTGTTTAAATCTCTCAGATAATCAAATCAAGTCGTTCTCATCTTTCTTGATTCTGATGCAATTAGATTAGAAGTTGGCACATGAACAGGCAGAAGATGTGCATTGGCTTGTTCAGTAGGTGATAAAATCTACAGAAAGTAACTAATCCAATCTATGAAATCTGAGTGCATTCAGACTTTAATGTGATCTTTTGATGCCTAAGATAGATAAAAAGGAAGAACCACTTAAAAACATTACTTAAGGTTTTCTCAAAGCGTTTAACAGATCTTTAAATCTTTTAACAGATTCAGAACTGAGAGATTTAATGATGACGACGTCATGGAGCGATCGACTTCAGGACTATGCAGATCTCCCGGCAAACATGGATGGCCTGGCAATGAAGAAATACAGGAGAGAGGCCTATCACAGGTATATCAAACAGACTGATTGTACAGAGACATCATCTCCTCAAAAGGAAATTGCATTTTGTATATTATCTTTAATTCTTTCTGTTTAGATGAAGTGTCGTTTGTTTGCAATCCACTCATTTCAGAAGAGCCCATTCAGTCTGAGAGTTTATAATAGTTTTTGCTGAGCTTTCCATACTCCGTGATTTTTATATTTATGTCACCTTGAGAATGTAAGCAACTCTGTCAAGAAAAGATCCTATTATTTAGACAGCAGCTCCTCTGGTAAATTGGGATTTTAAGTTCAAATAAAGAAAGGAGCTACCTAATTATAGGCCAAACCCTGCAGCAATGTTTCAAACTACATACTGGAAATGGGCACAAGGAAAACGTGACTGAGGAACACAGAGAAGCTTGTGCAACCTCACAAATATGGAATTTGCCATGCAGTGGCATTATGCAATCTTCAATAGATAAGAGGGGTGCCATTTGGTTTCTTTAGCACACACCGTCAATTGTGGCATTAATCCAGCCAAAGGTCGTGTCTGTAATAGAGTGTAGTTTACTCTTCCTACTATATGTGAACTTTGACTTTACATTTCTCTGTGCTAAAGCCAAAAGTTCACTGCCTTCTTCCATTACCCAGATAAGTGGGTTCAGATAAGGAGAAGTAAATGTAAGTGTCATGGCAGGGATTCCACTGTCTGTACAGTCTATTTGAGGTCCAAAGGCAGTGGTGTTATCTGGTTTGTGAGAGTGTAGTGAAAAATTAGTTAACTCTGTGGAACGTAGTGGTGGAGCTGTAGAAAATAGAAAAAAAGAATACGGCCCTGGTGTATATTAATGACACAAAATCTGTGCCCCTTAGTGCTTTGTGAAAAAAAAAAAAAAAACATGTTTCTTTTAAGGTAAGTCTGGTTTGGCGGCATCCATCTTAGTAACACCTCCACACAGGCTATTTATGTACTGTTGGTAAAAAGCTGAGGTGGAACTAAGGGGGAATTCATCCAAACTGTTAAAGGAGTAGTTCACTTCCAGAACCAAAAAATTACAGATGATTTACTTACCCCATTGTCATCCAAGATGTTTGTGTCTTTCTATCTTCAGTCAATAAGAAATTATGTTATTATTCTTATATTTCAGGAATTATCTCCATATAGTAGACTTCAATGGTGCCCCCAAATTTGGAATGCAGTTTAAAATGCAACTTCAAATGGCTCTAAACGATCCCAGCCGAGAAAGAAGGGTCTTAACAAAATGATTGGTCATTTTCGAAACAAGCTGACAATTTATTTACTTTTTAACCTCAAACGCTAGTCTTGTCTAGGTCTGCGTGAACTCTGTTTTTTCCGGGTCAATACAGTTAGGATATGTTGAAAAACTCCCTTCTCATTCTCTTCCCTAAATTCAAAATCACCCTACATCGCTGCAAAAGTACAGACCAAAGGTGTTTACAAAGTGACCATTCAAAGAAGATCAAACACCCTTTACAAAAAAAGGTAAAACAGCAATGTATGACGATTTTGACAATGGGAGTTTTTCAACATACCCTAACTGTATTGACCTGGATTACACACTACGCATGCACATCGCAGAGCCGAGACAAGACAAGCATTTGAGGTTAAAAAGTATACAAATTGTCAGTTTGTTTTGAAAATGACTGATCGTTTCGCTACATACCTGTAAGACCCTTCTTTCTCGGCTGGGATCTTTAGAGCCATTTGAAGCTGCATTTATACTGCATTTTGGTACTTGAGGGCATCATTGAAGTCCACTATATGGAGAAACATTCTGGAATGTCTTCCTCAAGAAACATAATTTCTTTACGCCTGAAGAAGAAAGACACAAACATCTTGGATGACAAGGGGGTGAGTAAATCATCTGTAAATTTTTGTTTTGGAAGTGAACTTATCCATTAATATCTTCTATATATTTTATGTCAGGAAATCCTAAAATATATTAATGACGCAAAATCTTTGACTCCTACTGCTGTGTAGAGAACAATCAAAGTCCTTTTTTATGTGGCAGCCATCTTGGTAAGGCTACAGGGGACTGAAAACTTCCAGTCTGTTTATCAAGGTGACATTTCAACTAGTGATACACGGTGATTTCTGCTACCAGAAATAATCAGCAGAACCTGAACAAACGAGACTATTTTTGGATAAAATAGTTTTGGTGGGTGATCATTAACCAAAAAGATGCTAAAATAGAAATATGTGGTTTATTCAACAGAAATATTAATGGATAAGTTTACCTCCAGAACAAAAATTTCCTGATAATTTACTCACCCCCATGTCATCCAAGATGTTCATGTCTTTCTTTCGGCAGTCGAAAAGAAATGAACATTGCAGGATTTCTCTCCATTCAGTGGACTTCAGTGGGAGCCAACGGATGTAAGCTTTTACATGATCCCAGCCGAGGAATAAGTGTCTTATCTAAGAAAACGATTCTTAAAAAAAAAAAAAATTATATACTTTTTAACCACATATGGTTCTCTTGCACTAGCTTGACTTCATGAATTACATTGCCACAATGGAAAGGTCACATGTGACGTAGATAGAAGTACCGACCCAGTGTTTACAAAGTGAACGTGCAAGAAAGTCAAGTGCCCTTTACATACTAAGGTAACACAATGATGTCGGATGATTTTGAAGTTGGAGGAGAAAATGAGATGGAGTTTTTTGCCTTACCCTAACTTTCTGAACCGAAGTACACAGACTAAGAACTAAGCATGTGTGACCTTTTTAATGTGATTACGTAATATGCCGCTGACATGCATCGCAAAGCTAGTGCAAGATGAGTATTTGTGGTTATTTTTTAAGTATTTTTTTTAAAATGATCAATCGTTTTGCTAGATAAAGGTTCGTTCACATAAAAAAATGATAACTATATTAGCGTCCACACCAGCGGAGAATATTGTCTGTATATTCTTTTTTTTTTTTTTAAGATTTATTTTTTGGCATTTTTGCCTTTATTGTATAGGACAGATAAGATATGACAGGAAGCAAAGTGGGAGAGAGAGAGGGGGGCGGGATCGGAGAAGGTCCTCGAGTTGGGTTCGAACACGGGACGTCCGTAGTGCAAAGGCGCTGTATGTCGGCACACTGCCCACAAGGCTATCGGTGCCGATGTCTGTATGTTCTAAACATAAGCTAGTCTGCTGCTTTAAATTCTCAAGTTTGTTACAGCAGGATTGCTTCTGATTGGCTGTCAATGTTTTTATCGTTCATCACCTGGAAAAAAAATTTTTTTGAAAGTGACTCCAACTATATTGTTTATCTGTGCCTTTATTGGTATAGCTGTGGTGTGGACTCTGCTGTTCTTTTATATTGAGAACGATTTTTAGAACTATATCTTAATCATTGTCTTTATAGTTATCGTTCTTGGTGTGAACAGGCCTTAAGGCTCTTATTCCTCAGCTGGGATCGTGTAGAACCCTTTGAGGCTGCACTGAAACTGCAATTTGGACCTTCAACCCATTGAGGTCCACCTTGAGGTCCACTATATGAAAGTACTGGAATCTTTTCCTCAAAAACGTACTTTTTGACTCAAGAAGAAAAGACATCTTGGATGACATGGGGACGAGTAAATTAACAGGAACGTTTTATTCTGGAAGTTAACTAATCTGTTAGATAAAATCATTTGTCGGCTTAGTTTCGGTTTCTGTGTTTTGGTTAAAAATTAATTTTGGCGTGTCTCTATTTTCACACGCTTGTTTCTAAGTAAACAAATTCAAAAAGTCAGTTGGCTCTTTTAGCTGAAAGGACTTCCCATTTCTACAGCCACATCATATATCTTCCATTCATTTTTATGTGAGTGGTTCGTCTCCTCCCCTTTATACAGTATAAGTAGCCTATTACAGAATAGGGCAACAATGAAGATCCATTTGAGATACAAGAGTAAAGAGTAATCTGTTTACCAGCTGTCTCTAACTAGTGATGCACAGCACACTCTGTTGTCTGAGCCGCTGCACCCGCCTGGTTCTTCCTGCTGTTGTTGATTTGTTCTAGATGTCTTTGATGGGAAGCAAACAACCCCTAACTCAACAACTGGCACAACAACAGAGAATGCTATAGAACTGGCACAATCATTTTTGCAACAAGTCAGAAATTCAATGACAAGAAAGCAGAGAGAGGGGGCTATTGTTTGCCGTGGGGGTAACAGGGTGAACAGGGAAATGGGCTTGACAGACCAGCTAGAGCAGTGACATCCACTCAGAATGCAGCGCGCAGGTCCTACCTGGAAAAGTGAATCATGGGATGTAGTCCAATGTTATGCCACCACAAGGTAGGATTGATCAAAGTAATTTTTTGGTACCAGTGATTTTATTTTATAAGTAAAAGTTTATTTTTATGGGGCTGTAAAAGCATTTATCACAGGTATGACATCTCTTGATTATCATTTCCATTTGTTTTTGTTTTTATGTAGTAAAAATATATTTATTCAGCTGTTATATGAATGTTCAGAATTTATTGTATGTTGTTGAAATTGTTTCTGGTTGCAATATAAACTGGGAATCTATGATACAATGGCAGTGCAAATATCTGTCAGTTATTGTTTGTGGTTTATCAGTGTCAGTATCAGATTATATTCATGCACAGAGAGTGATTCAGAATGTCCTTTGTGTTCATATCTTGGCATTGGATATCATGGTTTGTGGACTAAAGCATAAAGCTGTCAGTGTTCAAAATAAATGCAGATCACTCTTAGCATGTTGCCATCAGGATTGGGAGTTTGTTTATTGCTTGGAATGCCATACTGTAGTAGTTTGTGATACAGTTTTCTGAAAGTTAGCCTTTTTTCCCCTGAAATGTAAGTATCTGTAGAAAAGACAGTCCCAGCATATTTTATTTTATTTTATTTTATTTTATTTTATTTTATTTTATTTTATTTTATTTTATTTTATTTTATTTTATTTATTTTTCAATCAAAATTGAGAATGGCAGAATATTGCAACCAAACACAACTCTAAATATTTCACATTCTTCCCCAGAGTGTTTGTGAACAGAAGTCTGGCCATGGAAAAGATTAAATGCTTCGGCTTTGACATGGACTACACTTTAGCAGGTAAGTTATTTCCTACTTCCTTTGATGATTCCGCTTAAATTTTCACAGTCCAATTCCCCCTTTGCGTCTACATCACTAGAAATGTGCCCATTTCTAAAAAAAATCTTTCAAGGTCTGTCCTTATGTTTGGGTGTCTCTTGAAGCCAGTAACACTCTTGCTTAGAATCTCAGGGTAAACATACAGTAGAATTCTTGAGAATGTTTAGCCACTCCTCGTCTGGCTATGAAATCTAGAAAATCGAGTTGATGTCTCGTATACACAAAACGCCTCATTTTATGTGATCTAAACCCTGAAATTTGTCTTTGGCTAGGGGCTTAGTTTGTTGGAATGACCATCAACATAAACAAGCCACCTTATTTACAGCTTAATTTATTTATGACATTTAGGTCAGCCAAGAACCTGAAATAAGAGAGGCTTTGGTTCTATGGTGCAACAGTTTAACATGGATCAGATGCATTGGGTTTCTAAAATCCCTTTGCTTTCTGTTATTGGTCCCAGGGACTCCGCTGCTAGTGGTGGATAAGGTCCCCACTAAATCCAGGCTGTGGGCCCTGAGAAAACAGATCAGCTCTCTGACAGTTAGAATGGATGACTCTTCAGAGGTGGATAGCGTGTATCGTAGCCAACAGTTAATATGGCTTAAGCTAAATTCTGAGGCTGCTCAGCTGTTGACATCCTCCACATTACAGCTGGCTCTAACCAAGTGCAAATGTTTACAGATATGAAGCTATATTGTTTCTTATTCTCTGATCAAGTTGCAACCACAGTTTAGAGGTCCTCAAAAATTCATAACAGTCAACAACAGAACAAACACAAATACTTTGGCAAACATGCTGTAGTCTTAAGGCCTGTTCACACCAAGAATGATAACTATAAAGGTAACGATTAAGATATAGTTCTAAAAATCTTTCTCAGTATTAAAGATTAGCAGAGTCCACAGCTATAACGCTACAGGCACAAGAAAAAACGAAATCACTTTCAGAACAATTTTTTTTTTCCAGCTGATAAAAGATAAACACACTGACATCCAATCAGAATCAATCCTCCTATCACAAACTTGAGAATTTATAGTGGCAGACGAAAGTGTGCTTAGAATAAACAGACGATATCATACACTAGTGTGGACACTAATATACAGTTGAGGTCAAAAGTTTACACTCCCCTTTCAGAATCATTAAAAATGTTAATTATTTTACCAAAATAAGAGGGATCATACAAAATGCATGTTGTTGTTATTTATTTAGTCCTGACCTGAATAAGATATTTCACATAAAAGGTGTTTACATATAGTCCACAAGAGAAAATAACATTGAATTTATAAAAATGACCCGGTTCAAAAGTTTACATCCCCTTAAATCTTAATACTTTGTTCTTACCTGAATGATCCACAGCTGTGTTTTTTTGTTTAGTAATAGTTGTTCATGACTCCCTTGTTTGTTCTGAACAGTTAAACTGCCTGCTGTTCTTCAGAAAAATCCTTCAGGTTCCACAAATGATTTGGTTTTCCAGCATTTTTGTGTATTTGAACCCCTTCCAACAATTACTGTATGATTTTAAGATCCATCTTTTCACACTGAGGACAACGGAGGGACTCATATGCAACTATTACAGAAGGTTCAAATGCTTAAAGATGTTCCAGAAAGAAAAAAAAAAACACGCATTAAGAGCCGGGGGGTGAAAACTTTTGAACAGAATGGAAATATGTACATTTTTCTTATTTTGCCTAAATATTATATTTTTTCATTTAGTATTGTCCTTCAAAGGCTACAGAAGATAGTTACATGTTTCCCAGAAGACAAAATAAGTTAAATTTACCCTGATCTTCAAATTCAAAAAAGTTTTCACCCCCGGCTCTAAATGCGTCGCGTTTTCTTCTGGAGCATCAGTGAGCGTTTGAACCTTCTGTAGTTGCTGCATATGAGTCCTTCAGTGTGAAAGATTTGGTAAACTATTTATTTTTAATGATTCTGAAAGAGGGGATGTAAACTTTTGACCTTGTTTTGGAAGTGGACTTCTCCTTTAAATAAATAGATGTCTTTTTAACCAATTAACTTTTGATATATCATTCCTGATATATAGAAAAAAATTGAATTCTTTCATCATTTACTCCCTCTAGTGACTTTCCAAGCCTGTATGAATTTCTTCTACAGATTGCAAAAGAATGTTTTAACTATCTATAAAATAAAGGTCCTAGGGTTCAAAACCACACTGGATCACAATGACTTTAATTGTATGGTCAAAAAAACATAGAGACATTTTTCAAAATGTGTTTCCATAATGAAACGTTTTCGTTTTGGGGTCAACTATCCCTTTAAGGTATAATAAATTACATAAAATTCTTTAACTCCATCATTATTATTATTATTATTACTGCATAATAATGTTATACGCCAAGTTTTCACTGTTCACAGTTTTCTTTTTCTGTGGCTGTACAATAGATTTGAGCATTTATTGTTATCTTAAATCCAGGCTTTGAGATCAAGAAGCATTATACCAAACCGTACAGGGTTTTAAGACCACTTTCCAAGCCCTGATTAATATTTCCTGTCGCTTATTGAGTTCATTCCATAACCAAATCCCTTTTGTGATTGGGACCAGCGTGCAAGATAATACCCTGCACGTGGCCAGAGCTGTGGCACAAACTCTCCATCTAAGCTTGGTGTTGACAGCTCTTCAACCTGACAGGCCATTAAATCATCTATGAAACCTGTCACCTCTGCATTCTTTGTACAGACCAGATGGTTTTTCACAGAATGGAGAAATGAAATCCTGTTTCAATGGTATTTTAACTTCAGAATGCAGATGTTAAATGTATAAATTTAGCAAATTAAAGACACAATCCTTTAAGGCTGAATTCTGTTGTATAAAAACCTGACAGGATAATCCAAAGTCAACCAGAGGCTCAGTAGTTAAAGCATGTTAGCTAGAGAGAGCTTGATGGACAGACTGATGGGTTGGGGGAGTTTGTTTACCTTGCAAGACGATACAAATTTTATTTTCTTGCTGAAGGTAACCTGAGCTATGAACTAAAGCCTGACATCATACTCTTATTCTGAACACACATGCATATGTAATAATCTCTCCAGGAAGAAAGTGGAGGAAGAAACATGAATCTTCATGGCCTAAGCCAACACACAGGTCATTGCAAACAATTTTGGAGCTGGAGAAAAATACAGAAGTATTTAAAATTTAATGTGGAGGTGTAAAGTTTTCTTCACTATTGACTGTTAATCAATTTGCCTCAATGTAATAGAGTAGAAAAGTAGAAGACTCATTTGTATCATATGTACTTAAGACTAAGGCATCATCTTACTGCCTTCAGTAATACTGGTGACAAATACTAATGAAAGCTCTTTGGTGTCAGCTTAAATTGGTGATGATGAAGATCCAGTCTCGGACATGAAAACTCATATCCCTGTTGAAAAGGGAGTTTACTGGTCTTAGATGATTACCAGGAAAGGTTTTTGTCACAGACCAGATAAACCAGCTGAACAACAGCTTTGCCAGGTTAGCAAACCATGTTTGGTTGGTTTAGGGTTAGTTTACCAAAAATGAAAATTCTGTCATCAATTACCCCCTCCCCCTTATGTCATTCCAAGTCTGTAAGAACTTCGCTCATCCTCATAACACAAATTAAAATATTTTGATGAAATCCGTGAACTTTCTGACCTTACATACACGGCAACGCAACTAACATGTTCAAGGAAAGGTAGTAAGGAAATCATTAAAATAGTCCATGTGACATAAGTGGTTCATCCGTAATTTTATAAAGCTACGAGAATACGTTTTGTGCGCAAAGAAAGCAAAAATAACTTTATTCAACAATTTCTTCTCCATGTCAATCCTCGATTTGCACTAACGAGAGTACCACGACGCATGCGTGTGGTGCTGCTGATGTAGGAGCCAGCGTTCTGACATAGAAACGTCCATCTCTCTTAGTTCATCATCTGTATGTTCTGGTTCAAATAAGTAAGGCTGGGCAAAAAATTACTAGTCATCCTCTCTGTGGAAATCTTCAGACATGTTTACGAAGACAGTTTATGTACATTGTCCGTTTTCCTCTGCATGTAAACAAGGCAAAGCACATCTGGGTTCTATGTTAAATTATTGAAATCTCTAAGGAGATATTTTAGATATTTTAAGTATATGTACAGTATATAGTATGGGCAGTATAATTTTCCCAGAGAAACAGATTTCATAATGTTGACTAGTTGCTAGGTAATAGTTGATCAAATCTAGCTGTTTTATGTTTTTATAATCAAAGGCTGTTTTACTTCACTTGAACTGTAAATACATGAATGGTCATGTTAACTAAAGTTTGACCTGTGTTTTACAGCAATGCATACCTCATAGCCTTTTTTTTGTCAATATAATCATAAACTAATTTCACCCCTTAAACCTTTAGCCAGTCTTAATGTAAGCCACGTATAATGAGGTATAGATTTTCTGTCTGCAGACCTCAGTAAAACAGCCAGAAATATTTTCTTTTCACCCTAGCAGGAGTATGCTAGCTCAAGGCCAACATTGTCCAAGGTCAACACTGGTGTGTGCAGTTAAGCAAAGAGTGATGATGGGAATAGTGACTGAGAGGGAAAAAGAGGCTCAAAATAGGTTTCGCTGTAGCTTCGTGGAACATCGCAGGGAGGAGAGAGAGAGAGACCGAAAGGGCAGGGGCAGTTGAGTTTGTGTACAGCTGCTATCTGGGTGGAAGAATCTGGCCTGAGTTAGTGACTCTGTTGGGGTTTGCTTGCCTGTGAGCGCCTGTACTTCTGGCCGTGGCTCCATGGGGGATTCAGTTCTATCCGCCTCCCCCTCAACAGACTGTCTATCATACATCTGTAGAGATGCAAAGCTTGGAACAGACCATGAAACTCGCTGGAGGCAATCCTACAAATAACTTAATGTAAGGTCTCAAAAACTGGTAAATTGTAAAGACAGTTAGATTGAAATGGAAAAACTAGGCTATGACAGTAGTAGCGGTGGCTTGTACTAAATAACAGCGTTTTGGTCAAAGGGCAACCAGGGTATATGACACTGTGTGGAACCATTGCTATTTTTTCTGTTGTATCCAATTTTCACACCTGTCCAAGATCACCAAGAAATTTCTTTATGTGTTTATTGATAATAGTAGGTTTGAAAATTATAAACTGCACAGAAGGAGACTAAAGGTTCTCCTTTTAGTTAACGTATCTTGACAAACAACGTTCAGACGTGTGCAAACACAAGCCTATTGTAGAAAAACAGCATTCCGGGAAAAAAACAAGCAGGTTGTTGTGGTCAAACATATCTCAGTCTTTATTAGCACTGGACCTAGGAGTTCACCCTGAGGCACTCCTCTTCTTCTCATTCCCCTACTCTGAAGAGATCCTTCTGGGTTTCTACCCTTTGACCTGCCCCCTCATCAACAACAAGCATAACACATTTCCAGCGCTGCCATAACAACATGTGACATGAGCTGAAGTGTGTCAGCGTACATTTAAGTAACCCCTCGCTTTGGTGAAACTGTTGTTCAATACGTGTTGGTTTTATTATAAATTCTTTTTTAGTTAGGTGTCAGGATGGAAAAACAGCCTTGGTGGTTATGGTCTTGCAAAATGCCTTTTGTTTCTAAAATACCACCCAAATCCCCTCTGCAGAGGCTTGGGGATCTAATTGGGTTTAAATCTTTTAGGGCAAGTGGGTCCGGTTTCATACTGGATTAGATCACAGGGCATACATGGCCCTGCTAAGCCTTTGTAATGTGAATGTTCTGGTACCCTTTGCCTGCTCTGTGAAAGGACAAGGTTGGGTCGACACGTATCACAGGTGCTGTTCTAAAGGGCGCTCCCAGAGAGTGTCTTTAAATACAACACTTGCGCTGCCATGCATGCATCTTTATGTTTTATTTTTGGTCAGTTGTTACTGAGATCTCCTCCAGAATAAACTTAGATTGGAGGGAATTTACAGTAAATTTAGCCAAAAATATTTATCATTGTGCCAATAGTAATTAGTAAGTGGGAGAAGTGTTTGGGCAACTAATAATTTAACATATATCAAAATACAGAGCCATAAGTACTAATAAGTACCATTTAGTGGTAAACTAAAATGTATCTTTTAGGTTTTGGCCCTTAGGGTACCGCCTAGGGTCAGAAATAAACTTTTCCGTTAAGGGGCAATATGATCACTGAAGCTACAAAATAAATCTTTTATTTACATCGTATCTGCACTGTGTTGTTTATGATCATCAACAGCTTTGGCTTTTTCAGCGCTGTCTAATCTAAGTGCCTCTGATTGGTCAGTGCATTCCTCAGTTCAACAGAAACGCGTTTGATTGGTTGTAAGGCTCAACGCTGCACAAAACAGAGCTTAAAAGCAATCTGATGCAGTGTGAGCGATTTTAAATGTAATTCCGCGAATTGACACTTTTCATTCATTTTCATATTTAATTTAATCGCGACAGCCGTAATATGTTGTTTAATTGTGCAGGGGCATATTTTGCCCCTTTGTCTTGAATTTATAGGGCTTTTTTGTTCATTTCCCCTCGTTAATTTCCGAACCTGATACCGCCACTGTGACAGCTTTGTACCTTTATTTCTAAAAGTGCACATGGCATGCAGGGAAACACGGGGGATCACAAAGGGGATGATTTATGTAAACAGTGGTCATGTTGTAGTAAGTTATTCCTTTGTATACAATATCATCGTGCCCACAGTTTAAATAAAATCTAGGGAACTAATTAGTACAAAGGGGCTACGATTTAACTAAAACGCGGAAACTTATTAGAACAATGTGGCTATCAGTTAACTAAAAAAGGGAACAAAATCTTAATATGTGACCAGAATATCCTTTTTTTTTGTACTGCATGTCATTTCTGGGGCTTGTAGCTAGTTTTGGACCCCATTTACTATATAAAAATTGGCATAAAAAAATCTTTTTCTGGCAAACAAATTGGCAAAAAAATGATAAAGTTTAAAACATTATGAGGGTGAGTAAGTTTGAGTAAAATAATGAAACATTTTTCAATATGTCTTAATGAATATCTCTCTATTAACAGTATACAAATCGCCTGAATATGAATCTTTGGGTTTTGATCTGACTGTGGAGCGGCTGGTCTCCATTGGCTACCCACAGGAACTGCTCAGTTTTGTTTATGACCCCACTTTCCCTACAAGGTAATGAACTCTCATTGGCAGACCATATTTGTAACAGTTGCCAGTACCAAGACTATTGTTTGATACAGGGGTTCTCAACTCTGGCACGCGAAATTCATTTTCCTGCAGATTTCAGCTCCAACCCTAACCCTAAACACACCTGAACAAGTTAATCAAGGTCTTTAGCGTCACAAGAAAGTTACAGGCTGGTGAGTTTGATCAAGGTTATAGCTAAACCCTGCAGGAAAATAGATCTCGTAGGCCAGAGTTGAGAACACCTGGTTTGATATTATGTTTGTAGGATAAATAACACATTTAACCCTATATTAACCTCTTTTTTTGTATATATACAGAGGTCTGGTGTTTGACACCATGTATGGCAACCTCCTGAAGGTAGATGCTTATGGAAACATCCTGGTCTGTGTCCATGGCTTTAACTTCCTGCGAGGGTGAGTAATGAATCCAGTCAATCCCTGCCTAAATGGTCTTGGTTACTGATCGCTGATGAAACCTATGGAGTATGTGCTCATAATCTTCCTGTGTTCCCTGCCAGCCCTGATACCAGAGAGCTCTATCCCAATAAGTTTATCCAGCGTGATGACACAGAACGCTTCTACATCCTTAACACACTCTTTAACCTTCCAGGTAGGCTCTTTATCACTGTGCCACATAGCCCTGTCACTGGCTGTTGTGCAGAAACACATCGACAGTGGCCTTTTTAACTTCTAATACTTTTTTAACTCGTAATACTGTTTATATCCTGAAATAAAGTCCACAATTTACTTACCCCCTTGTCATCCAAGATGTTCATGTCTTTCTGTCTTCAGTCGTAAAGAAATTATGGTTTTTAAGGAAAACATTTCAGGATTTTTCTCCATATAATGGACTTCATTGGTGCCCTGATTTTGAACTTCTAAAATGTAGCTTAAATGCAGCTTCAAAGGGCTCTAAACGCAGGGTCTTATCTAGTGAAACGATCGGTCATTTTTTTTCGAAAAAATAAAAATTTGTATACTTCTTAAGCACAAAAGCTCGTGTAGCACAGGCTCTGGGATGTGCGTCCACGATGCTACGAATTAGTGATGGGTCGTTCTTGAACGATTCTTTCATGTTTAGCAAATCTTTACTGTGACTCTGGAAGAACGAGTCGGCTCGGGGAGTGAATCGTTCAGTCGCGCATGCGCAACATCCTATTAGGTTCTGTACTGGAATTACTTCGCCTGTTTCGAGTCGTTCGTTCATCTTATGGAGCTGTCACGTGATGAACGAAGGACTTAAACCCGAAAACTTGTCAGATAAGAGGTGAGGTGAGCTGAAGACCCAGGTAAACAATGAATTAATCTTTTCTGTTTCTTACAGCATTATAGTTTTGTCTTGTTTATAGTGTGATCAATGTTTGTGAAGGCAGTAGATGTGTTAGGGAAGTAACATGTAGCATTTTAATTATATTTTGCTAAAATGAACGAAATGACTCAAAAAAGTTTTGTTTATTTTGCTGAACGAGACTCAAAGGTCTGAGTCTGTAAAATGATCCGAACTTCCCGTCACTACTATGAATCACGTCTAAGTTCATTGTCTGTGTACTCCGGCTCATAAAGGTAGAGTATGGCAAAAAAACTCCATCTTATTTTCTCCTACAACTTCAGAATCGTCCGACATCGTTGTACCTTTTTGTTTGTAAACAGCGTTTGACTTACTTGCGCTTTCTTAGTCTTTGCACGTTCGCTTTGTAAACACTGGGTCTGTAGTTGCGCCTACGTTCGGCGTGACCTTTCGACGTGATTCAATAGAACGCGCATCCCAGAGCCTGTGCTACACAAGCTTTTGTTCTTAAAAAGTATACACGTTTTTATTTTCCAAAAAAAAATTACAGATCGTTTCACTAGATAAGACCCTTCTTCCTCGGCTGGGATCGTTTAGAGCCCTTTAAAGCTGCATTTAAACGACATTTTGGAAGTTCAAAATCGGGGCAACAATGAAGTCCATTATATGGAGAAAAATCCTGAAATGCTTTCCTCAAAAACCACAATTTGTTCACGACTGAAGACAGAAAGACATGAACATCTTGGATGACAAGGGGGTGAGTAACTTTTTTGTGAATTGTTGTTCTGGAAGTGGAGTTCTCCTTTAATTTCTGAGTTACTTACTGAGAATCTTTGTTCTGACTAACTGCTATAATGTTTACAATCATCATAAACCGGTTACAATTGTATTTGTAGTATTGTTTTGTATTGTAGTACAGAATGAGTAAAGAGTGATTAATTCAGGTGATTCATGCTTGCTTTGAAATTTAAGGTCATAACTGTAACACATTAATTATATTTAAATCAGGAAATTCATTTTTTAAGTCATTTTTTTTAAACCATTTTATAAAGCTTTTAATAAACTATGCTAAGACCCAACTGAACTTGATCAGTAATCATTACACATTACTAGAACACATGGAAAAAAGCAGCATTGCAATTTTATTTGGGGAAAAAAGACGTGTTTGAAATGACATTCGGTGAGTACATATTGCCAGAATTTTCAGATTACAGCAAATTATTAGTTGGACTGATCAAATGACCTGAGAGTTTTAGACAAATGCAGATTTACCTGCAATGAGTGCATTTTTGGCAAGATATTTATTTATTTAGCATTTTCAAATGCACTTTAATCAAACAATGCTTGTGATTGCTGTCAGTTGCATACATATATATGCGCTACTGCTCTGGGTCAGTAATATTCTATATTGTGAAATATTTTACTATTAATTATTTAAAATAAAATTATTTATTAAAAAAAAATCTATTTGAATATATTTTAAAATGTAATTTATTTCTGTAATGTAAAGCTGAATTTTTAGCAGCCATTACATACTCCTTTAGAAATCATTCTAATATGTTAATTTGGCTGCCCAAGAAACATTCCTCATTATTATCAATGTTAAAAATAGATTTTGCTAATATTTTTTTTTTTTTGTAGAAACCATAATACATTTGTTTCATAATTCTTGGATGCAAATGAATAGGATAGAAAGTTCAAAAGGACAGTATTTATTGGAAATTTAATATTTTGTAGCATTATAAATGTTTTACTCTCACTGATCAATTTAATACAGCTTTGCTGAATAAAAGTAATTTCTTTCAAACAAACAATAAATAAACACAGTAAATAAATAAAATCTTACTGACCCCAAATGTTTGAAGAGTAATAAATAATTTAAATTATATCAAAAATAAACTTGTTGTTCATGCTTACATTGGAGAACTTCTCACTCTCTGTATTTCTGTCTCTCTCTCTCTCTCTCTGCACAGAAACATACCTTTTAGCCTGCCTGGTTGACTTCTTCTCAAACTGTGACCGATATTCAAGGTAGGAGTTCCAGTGATATGATTCTATTACTTTGTTGCCTTGGACACTGCATACAGCCATACCACTGATTCCTAATCAGTATCATGTACTGTGGGTGAGGACTATTTGCCGCTCTCTATATCAGTTGATCAGCAAACACGTTACGCCTTGATAAAAAAATCCCAATACAGCATAAAAAATTTACAGCTGTGCTATAAAACAGGATGACACAAGCAGATCTGTGGTTCAACTTGGATTCATGTTCCTGCATGATATAATTTATCACCCATTTACGGTAACTTGCTAATGACTACTAATTAGTGCATGTAAAGTAGTTAAAACAAACCATTTAAAACGATTTTAAATGGCATGGAAATAATCTACTCATGCTCTGAGAAACAAAAGAGAAAGAAAAAGAAAAACGGCCAGACTTATTTAGTCTAGATAAAATCTGTTAAAACATAATAGTCTGTGATTTGTGTTTTGGTATGGATGCATGTCCTCTGAAACACCTGTTGGTCCTTTTAGGGGGAGAGGGCTTTCCTGTTTGGCTCGGACAACCTCAAACAAGGGAAGACTGTCCCATTTAAACATGTCTGACTGTCGATAAAATGTGTCAGAGCTGCCACTCGGCCTCTTACTCTGCTGCCCCTTTGTTCTTTCTAAACCTTTAGCTGTGAAACGGGCTTTAAGGACGGAGACCTCTTCATGTCCTTCAAGAGCATGTTCCAAGATGTCCGAGATGCTGTAGACTGGGTGCATTTTAAGGTACAATGGTTCTCTGTTTCTCTTTCTGTCAAAGTAATTTGCCAAAGTAACAATGCTGTGTGCACTGATAGCAGGCAGCTATGATTAACTGTGAAATGGATATAAATTGTACAGGTAGGCACTGGATTCCTAATTTACGTGTTTTAGATGCATGTCATAAACTTGCTATCGTGTTAAAGGTTTTGTTTATTTCCCAGGGAACGTTGAAGGAGAAAACAGTGGAAAACCTGGAGAAGTATGTTGTGAAAGATGTAAGTTTGTTTTTTGTTTTCTGAAGTTACTGACTTTTTGTTGTATTTCTGAGAATAACTGATTTTTTTCTCATTTAAAGGGCAAGTTGCCATTGCTGCTGAGCCGCATGAATGAAGTCTCTAAAGTTTTCTTAGCCACCAACAGTGACTACAAATACACAGATGTGAGTTTGCTGATGCAAATACATGCATAAGCTAACATAAATTTTAGAACCTAATCAGCTGCATATGGGAACATGTTAACCTTTAGGTTACCTCACAAATTAGACATTTGGATCACTTTACATTGGCAGATTTACGTAAGCTACTCAACAGCTCAATACTCTAGTAACATGCCACACAAATGTTGGTTAAAATAATCAATTTTAATAGACCTTAATTAGATACCATATTGAATTTAGATCATGTAATTTTCACAACTCACTACTTTCAAAACTGTTTTGTCGTACTGAAAGTGTTTTTTTTTTTTTTTTTTTTTTTTTTGGAAAGATTTCATCAGCTGAAGAATCAACGAAATAATCGCTAAATAATTCCAATAATTTACCCTCACTACTTTTTTTTTTATCTACATATCTAGCTTAGCATTTTTTTTACGTACAAATAGCAATTTACTAGAAAATGTAGTAGTATTTATATTAGTAATAATACTGATAGTAATAATTAGTAATAATACTTTGGATTTTTTTTCTCTAGAAAACACATTTAAATTTTGTAAAAATGATAGAACTTTTATATAAAAAAAAAAAAGTGGACTTTTTTTTTGTACAAAAAGCAATTTAATAGGACATTTACTAGTAGTCCAACCCTGGTTTATAAATAAAAATAACAGTTGTTTGTTGGGAACAAAATAAAATAAGAAATACAATGTCCGCTTGCATTCTGATTTTAGTTTTTAGCAGTTTGCTAAATTTGAATTTTTTTATTGACAAATAGCAATTTATGAACAATTTGTACCCAGTAAAATATTTTAGATTTTATTTTTTAATTTCAGTAATTTTTTCTTGTATATAGAAAACACAATTTTTAAACTCTTTGAGAGCCCTGGTTCATAAATAAAAATAGTTAAAAGTTGACAATTTTTCAACAGTTTGGTGCAAATTAAAATAAGAAATACGGTGTAGACGTGGTGAGGTAACGCATTACAAGTAACACGAGTTACATAATCAGATTACTTTTTTAAGTAACTAGTAAAGTAATCCATTACTTTTTGAATTTACAAGAAAATATCTAAGTATCTAAGAAAATATCTAAGTAACTCCAGTTACTTTGTTTTACTATTTACTGATTAACAGCTCTCCTGTCATAATGTTAAGCACAGAGGTGAACTCAGAATATGCCGCAATCCTGCAATAATTAAATATGTTAAATAATACATATATCTTCTATGGATTTAATCCCATTGTATTAACTAGTCTTTTTGCTGCTGACCTTTGACGATCCAGTTAAACCATATTAATAAGCAAAAATTACGCCAGATTAACATCCTTTTTTTTTTATTGCTGAAGAGTGTTGAACTTTTTTCTCCTTCGTTCTACTGTACAGATTAGAATTCATATTTTCTTTAGCCTGAGGCTAAAGTCACTTTTGGTGGGCTTTTACATTTGACAAAAATAGAACTTTATATATTAAAACAAAAAAGCCCTGCCCAGATTTAAAAAGTAACGCAAAAGTAACAATATTACTGTACATAAAAAGTAATTAAATAGCGTAATTAGTTACTTTTTAGAGAGCAACACAATATTGCAATGCATTACTTTTAAAAGTAACTTGTGTACTTGTAAACTGATGTAGACTTACATCTTGATTTTTAATCTAAATCTTAGGAGGCAGCATAGTTAATCTATGCTTTTCAAGCAGCTTTGTGACAAAACTATGCTTTAAAAAATTCCTCTGTATGCAGCTCACTAGGTTTTGAATCAGAGCAATAGACAACTGCACAAGCAACTGGTTTGTTTCATACTTGAACACATAAAACCATCATCTTTTTGTTTTGATTTGTTTTACAGAAAATTATGACATACTTGTTTGACTTCCCCCATGGCCCAAAGGTATTGACATTGTTTTTCAACCTGTTATTAAACCTTTCAAAAGTGTTTCCTATCATTTATTGTTGCTCATAATAATGTTTTATGTCGTAGCATGGCACTTCTCACCGTCCATGGCAATCATACTTCGACCTGATCCTAGTGGATGCACGAAAGCCTTTATTTTTTGGAGAGGGAACAGTTCTGAGACAGGTGGATACAGTGAGTATATTCAACTAAAAGCTCTACTATTACAAAAACAGAAGCAGAATCTCAAAGTCAGCAGGTGTAGTATTGCACATTCTGGAACATTTTATCTTGCTGAACACGATCACACAGAAGGTTAGTCAGTGCTGAGTATTGAGCTTTTATACTGAGGTCTGCTGAGCATGATTGAACTAATTAGAGAGGAAAATTTCCTTTCCTGTTGGCCCTTTTACAGCTTCCCTTTGCAGTGTTAATAAGCTAAACAGTTCACCAAACAGTTGTGGCACTTTTAAGAGATATTTTAGTACAAAAACCTATAACAATCCATTTTAATCATCCTGTACAAGGTGCAAAACAAGCAGTGCAAAATGCAAAACTGCTTTCAGTATATTTTGTGGGTGTGTTCACACCATTACCTGATTTGCATAATTCATAAAGTGAGTCAGACAAGCACAATTTGTTCTTTGTGAGTTGTGCTGAAATAAATTCAGTAATAGTAATAAAGTTTATCAGTGTTTCTTGACCGTTTTGACTCTTAAGACCTTCTGTCATTAAAGAAAATATTCAAAGGTCACCCAGAATAGATAGATAGATCACCTGAACCACTGGTTGAGAACCACTGAAGTACATGGAATGAATATTCAGACAGTCTGGACATCTAAATATTAATCAGTCTTTTTCTCTATCACAGACTACAGGGCGACTGAAGATAGGAACATACACTGGACCTTTACAACATGGCATTGTTTACTCTGGAGGTACTGGGAGATCTTGGATAAATATGCAAATGACACACTCATATTTACACACACAGGCACATGTATCTCCTCAAGGCCTTGAAACATAGATCACAAGGCCATCTACAGATCAACACTTATCACATTTTTCACTGCAAGTTTACAGTTGCTTAGTTGAGTAATACTTACATTAGTTAACTACATGAATAGTACTGGGTAATATAAGGTAACTAAGGGTCAGGACTAGTACCTAGCTATTATCCAGTTACTGTAATTACTATAATGTAATGTACACAGTATGTACATGCAAAACAGGCAACAAAGGCATAAAACCACACTGGAAGAGCAAATATTGTAATGAAATGAATTTGGTTAATTGTGCAGCTTTTTCTGGGTATTGAGTACGCCTTGTGTGCGACGTAATGTGTGAAAATCACTCATTTCTGAAAAATGTATGTTTCATCTCCACCCAGGTTCTTCTGACATTGTGTGTGACCTGTTAGGAGCAAAAGGAAAGGATATTTTGTACATTGGGGATCATATATTTGGAGATATTCTTAAGTCCAAGAAGCGACAGGGTTGGCGGACATTCCTGGTGATTCCTGAATTGGCTCAGGAGCTGCACGTTTGGACAGACAAAAGCTGTGAGTGTTGCCGTACAGTAGTAAAATAAGCAATTGGCTTGTTTCACGCTGCACGTAAGCAGCACGCATTTATTTTGGGTGCCCATAATAACAGGTTACGTCATTGTTGCTGTAAGCACATAACTGCAAATGGGTGCTGAACTGTGCAGAAAATATGGTGAATATCCTATGTAAACCTATACATCAATGCAGTCTTTTGCAAAATGTATGCAGATTATAGCAGTTTATAGTGTTCCATGTAGATTTATTACCATTTGGATATAAATATAACCTGTTTTTGCATATATATATATTATATTTAATGATGGTTAGTTTTATAATAATTTCAGTTGAGGTCAAAAGTTTACATACACCTTGTAGAATCTGCAAAATGTTAATTATTTTACTAAAATAAGAGGGGTCATATAAAATGCATGTTATTTTTTATTTAGTACTGACCTGAATAAGATATTTCACATAAAAGATATTTACATATAGTCCACAGGAGAAATGCGTCAATGCGTCCTCAGTGTGAAAAGATGGATCTCAGAATCATACAGTCATTAATGGAAAGGGTTCAGATACACAAAAATGCTGAAAAAACAAAGAATATGTGGAACTTGAAGAACAGCAGGCAGTTTAACTGCAGTTTAACAGGACAAACAAGTGACTCATGAACAACTATCACTAAACAATAAAATACAGCTGTGTATCATTCAGGTAACAACACAGTATTAAGAATCAAGCATATGTAATCTTTTGAATAGAGTAATTTTTACAAAATCAGCTATTATTTTCTGTTGTGGACTATATGTAAATGTCTTTTATGTGAAATATCTTATTCAGGTCAGTACTAAATTAAAAAAAAAACCATGCATTTTGTATGAACCCTCTTATTTTGGTAAAATAATTAACATTTTGCAGATTCTGTAAGGTGAATGTAAACTTATGACCTCAACTGTAGGCTTTAATAGCGGTTTATAGCAGTTTATAGCGTTCCATGTAGATTTATTACCATTTGGATGTAAGTGTAAATTTTTCACACATAAATTATTTTTCCTGATGATCAGTTTTATAAAACTTGCTATTAATATTAATAGCCAATTTCCAATAACCATTTTATAAAGTATGGCCAAAACTACAGGAAATTTTTATTCTCGTAACCTATAACTTAATTTATATTCTGATAGAGCTGCAGTTCTATCACAGTGAAAGCACAATATGTGCCTGCTGTCACAGTTACACTTAGGTGTCTAGTGTGAAACAGGCCTTCTTGTGAGAATCTCAGTAAAGAAAGGAATGCTCACACAGAGAAAAAGAAAGAGTGAGATGAGATGTTCACACTTGAAATCCTAAGGAAAAGAGATGTGACACCCAATCATGACACGGTTCTGCCCTCTCTTTCACAGCACTGTTCGAGGAACTGCAGGGCTTGGACATTTTCTTGGCAGAACTATACAAGTGAGTAAAGCTGCCTCTGTTTCTCAGCACAGGTGTGTGTTTGTGTGTGTGTAAGCGTGTGTGTACATTCAGAATTTAAAAATGGACTCCCTTTTTATTGCATGAGCTAAAATTTTAATTGAATTGGCCATGCCCTGCTAGTGGTTTGACAGGAAAAGAAGTTTATGAAAAATTCAAGAGTCACACAGTTACATTAGCCCAACACAAGATCAACTACAAAGCCATCAACATTGATTTCATTTTACATTCTTGTCCATAATGTTGTTTTTAGATGACTTTATAAAAACAAATGTTGGCTTTAGAGTTTGAATATATTGACAATTTTCTAAATTATTGTAATTAAGAGAAAGCACTTGTCACTCAAAATGGTGACCGTTTAACAGTCTCAAAATATTCTGTTGAATAATTCCTGTAATTGTCTGTCTGTATAACTGTCATTTTGTCTGTTGAATATTTAGATTACATCAATTCATATTGGCGTTAATAGTGTTGACGCAGAAATGCATAATTCTGAGTCAGAGTAGCCTATGTGAACAGCTCTGAGTAGACCTTTGGAGTCATCTAGTAATCACAGTAATTAATTTACACATCATAATGCACCATAATAATATTCAGGGAAGTTAAGTGTTATTCTGTCATAATAAACAACAACAGTTTTTAATAAAACGTAAGTAAAAGCTTATATATATGTTTTATAATACTGATCATAATCAATGTTGAGGAAAGTTACTTTTAAAAGTAATGCTTTACAATATTGCATTACTCTCTAAAAAAGTAACTAATGTAATTAGTTACTTTTTATGGGAAGTAATGTGTTATATTACTTTTGCGTTACTTTTGAATTACTTTTTGAATATGGGCAGTGCTTACTTGTTTGTTTTTAATATAAAAGTACTATTTTTATTTAAAAAAAAAATAAAGAAACACAAATTTCTGTTTATCTAAAGTAATTTTTGCTTATTAGTATGGTTGAATTAGATCATCAAAGGAAATAAAATGAATTTAAATACAAGGGTATTTGTGGTAATATTTAATAATTGCAGGTTTAGTCAAAAACTGCAGTAAACGTTTACATTGTGCACACAACGTACACATTTACTCCCGATTTCTCTCAACATGGGGACAGGAGAGGTGTCAGTCAATCAATGGGAAAATGAAGTAACTTGCGTTACTTTTTTAAAAAGGTAACTCAGATATTTTCTTGTAAATTTAAAAGTTACTTGAAAAAAGTAATCTGATTATGTAACTAGCATTACTTGTAATGCGTTACCCCCAACACTGATAATAATTCATATTTCTAGAATTAACCTGTTGTGTGTGTATGATTAAGATTTGTATTGTTAAAGTCACTTACAGCAGTTCTATTTTAATGCTCCCTTTATTCGAATTTTGCATTGTGTTTTTTACCTCAGTTCAAGTTAAATTAAACTTAAGAATGTAACTGGAATATAAAAGGGTTGCATAGTTTGCTCAGTTCTGATTGGTGCACAAGCCTGCTGTACAGGGTACAGGTTTCAGAGAGTTCACCTGTTGATAAGCAAAGACTTTAACTCATTGACCTCTCCATTTCTGACTGTAGCTGATGTCTGTCCTTTTCCCCTCTTCACTTATTTTTCTCTTTACATCCACAGAATCTGCTTTTCTCTTACTCACATTCTCTCTTCCTGTAGGCATTTGGACAGCAGCAGCAATGAGAGGCCAGATATCAGTGCCATCCAGAGAAGAATGAAGGTATACACACTAAATCACTCACTCGCATTCCTAATTTCAATTATATCTGATTGTACTAGGCTGAGCTTTTATCTTAGTTTACAGTACAGATCTATCAAGTGTCCTAAGAACCTTTAAAGAGTTTGAACTTTAGGTATAAACTGGGATTTTCTGAAAAAGCATCTGTGACATGCTCTTCAGACTAATTAATTCTTGAACCATTTTGACTCAGCCCTTAGTTTGCATGAATAAACAAGAAATTTGTTTACAGTAAATGGCAGTTGTGTAAATATTGTCCATGGTAATAGGCTGGCCATAGATAACATGAATAAAGCTACTTTAAAAACTTTAAAATGTAAACAGAAAATCTAAAATCTAATTCAAAATACTAACAAAAACTATAATGGTATATCAGTGATACTGAAATGACACCGACACGATGATTTAGTCATTTTTCTCTGTGTCATCAGAAAGTGACTCATGACATGGACATGTGCTACGGGATGATGGGAAGTCTGTTCCGCAGTGGTTCTCGGCAGACTCTGTTTGCGTCTCAGGTGATGCGTTACGCTGATCTGTATGCTGCCTCATTCATCAACCTGCTCTACTACCCATTCAGCTACCTGTTCAGAGCCGCTCACGTGCTGGTGAGGACACACACCCAGAAACATATACACGCTCATAGACACACACACCTAAAAACATTGGGCTGGATTATTGATACAAATACCAGTGAAATTTCACAATAGATGAAACCAATTCTGATACCTCTGACACAAATAAAATAGAATCAGATGAAATGTTTTTTTAAAACAATGTTTCTTAATTAAACATGGCAGGATATTTTGATATTTTTAATACAATGATTGAATACAAAACATGGCTTAACATTTTGATGTTTTTAATACAATGAGGCTCATTTATGAAACTTGCTTAATATACAGTTTAAGAGGTCAAAAGTTTACATACACCTTGCAGAATCTGCAAAATGTTAACTATTTTACCAGAACAAAAAGGGATCATACTAAATGCATGTTGTTTTTTTATTTAGTACTGACAATGAAAGGCCAGTGTCCTAAGAACTTTTAAAGAGTTTGAACTTTAGGTATAAACTGGGTTATTTTAATTTCTAAAAAGCATCTGAATAAGATATTTCACATAAAAGACATTTAGTCTGCAATAGAAAATAACAGTTGAATTTATTCAAATGACCCAGTTTAAAAATTTACATACACTTGATTCTTAATACTGTGTTTTTACCTGAATGATCAATAGCCTTTTTTTTTTACTGATAGTTGTTAATGAGTTCCTTGTTTATTCTGAACAGTTAAACTGCCCGCTGTTCTTCAGAAAAGTACTTCAGGTGCCACAAAGTCTGTTTTTTCAGCATTTTAGTGTATTTGAACCATTTCCAACAATGACTGTATGATTTTGAGATCCATCTTTTCTCACTGAGGACAACTGAGGGACTCATATGCAACTATTACAGAAGGTTCAAACACTCACTGATGATTCAGAAGGAAGAAGGTGAAATCTTTTTTAATTTGAAGATCGTATTTTGTTTTCTGGGGAACATAAGTATCTTCTGTAGCTTCTGAAGGGCAGTACTAAATGAAAAAAAAAGATATTTAGGCAAAATAAGAAAAATGTACACATCTTCATTCTGTTCAAAAGTCATACAGTCATTGTTGGGTTCAAAAACGCAAAAGATGCTGGAAAACTAAAGAATTTGTGGCACCTGAAGGATTTTTCTGAAGAACATCGGGGAGTTTAACTGTTCAGGACAAACATGGGGCTCATGAACAACTATTACTAAAAAAATAAAACCACAGCTGTGAATCATTCAGGTAACAACAGAGTATTAAGAATTAAGTGTATGTAAACTTTTGAACAGGGTCATTTTTATAAATTCAAAAATAATTTTCTCTTGTCTCTTGTTAAATATCTTATTCAGGTCAGTACTAAATAAAAAAAATAACATGCATTTTGTATGATCCCTCTTATTTTGGTAAAATAAGTAATTTTCGTTTAAAAAAGATCTTCCCGAAAACTTTCCTCTAGATTCACAAATGGTTCATTTGGTTCAAAGTGACAGTGATGAGTGCTGCGTTTACCCGAAGTTGAAAAGTTATCAACTCTAAGCTACAAAAAAAAGAGAAAGAGAGAGCAAACAAACTTGTAAAATATCATGGCAGTGCTTCAAAATTCTGTCATCAGTTTGCCAAAAAGAACACAAAACATTTTACGCACAATTTACACGTGGTAGGGAGTGTACATTTGTACATTGTACAGGTGTACATTTCTTTCGTACCAACTAACATTTTGAAAATATGAACATTGTTATGAATTAGAAAATTTACGTCAGAATGGCTTTATGAACAAATTACACAATTCATTCTGCTCATGTTTCATGAATGAGGCCCAGTGATTTTGATTTTATTTTTATGGCTGTTTACATTCACCAGACTTACTGTTTTATATTAATGTCTTTTGGCATTTTGGTCATGAAAAGAGCAATTGAAAGCATTTTGGAAAAAACAAAAAAGATGCATTAAACAGTGATGACAAAGGCTTTTTTTTTAATCGTGGGAAAAAAAATGATCACCTTTTTACAAATATGAAGCAGTGCAACTGTTTTCAGCATTAATAATAATACGAAATGTTTCATGAGCATCAAATCTAGAAAATTATTATTTTAAATTGTTGGAATGTTTCACAATCTTACTGTATTTTTAAACATAAATGCAGCCCTGGTGAGCAAAAGAGACTTCTTTTAAAAACATAAAAAATTCTTACCAAACCCAAGTGCTAGGCGTATTTGCCAGAGCCAAATTGCGTTAGTACTCAGTACTAACAATAGAACGGCCTGAAATGGAAAGACAGGAATTGTTACATTTTTCTCAAATGAGTACCACAATATTGCCTAGAGAACACACACCCATACACACCCACACTACTCCTGAACACTTCGTTCTCTCTTCTGGGCCTAGTGCCCTATTTAACCTACCTGTTAAACGTGTTTTTTGTTGATGTTTTTCTATCTCCTCTTTTCCAGATGCCCCACGAGTCCACAGTAGAGCACACTCACGTAGACACAGAGACCGAATCTCCTCTGGCCACACGCAACCGCCACTGTGTGGACTGCAAGGACATCGACTGCAAAAGAAACCAGCTCACACGCTCCATCAGCGAAATCAAACCGCCCCACCTGTTCGCTCAGCCGCCGCAGGAAATCACACACTGCCACGACGAAGACGACGACGAAGAGGAGGAGGAGGAAGAGGAGGAAGAGTAGATGTTTTTGACCTATTCTAGGGTAAAGATCTATAGGATGATGATGATAGAGTGATGAGGATATCATGTGAGCTAGAAAAAAGGGTGAGTGGATGTATGGAGTAGAGTAAAATTGCCAAACCAAGCTCAAAAAGCTGATGTTTATAGTACCAGACTTCAGTTCACCCTAACTGACAGTTTCCTCTGATAACTAATACATACGTTTTGGGATCTGGAATTGTTTATCAATCATTATTTAAGCACATAGTGTCACGTGACAAACATCCAATGGAAAAACACATGGGAAGGGATACTTACTTTACTGTGAACTGATGGTAAAACTAATGAGTTTACATGCTTCATAAAGGCAGCATGTTGGCAAAGACTCAGTTATTGGATCCTCACAGATACACATCCTATTTTTTAAATACGTTAGAGTCATATTTTACTATTATTTTATAGTTTTTCGAGTAGCCAGTCCATCCAGTCAGATTAGCTTGGTTACTACCTCCTGCAAAGACTGTATCCAATAACTGTTCTTTTAAAAAAAACACTCTGTGTGTGTGTTAAAGCTGTGTATGTTGGCAGGGTGTTTGTCTTGAAGTCCTGCGTGTGTTGAGAATCTGAATGAAGCACAGAAAACCGAAGCACGGTTCATTGTGACGTTCGTAAGGAAGTGCAGCCAACGCAAGAATCCAGTTACTTGGCAACAGCATGCAGCAGCTTTTTTTTTTTTTGGAGAGAGGTTTGTTGTTAACCTCTTGTTTTTCATCTTTTTTTAATGCAGACATTTTGGCTAGCACTAATGCTACAGAGTAGCAGACAGATGCCTCGTGTATTAGGGCGCAAAATGAGTCCGAACACACACACAAACACATCGTTTTAGTACCTGCTCTAATTTTGGCAATGATGTCACATTGAACAATGACATACTGTATTTTTATACTCTTATATAAGCTAAACAGAACAGTCTAGTTTTGTCTCAAACGTTGCGTGCCATTAATATCTGCCTCACATAAGACAGATGCAAACTATTAAAATATCATACATACAGTAAGTGACCTTGTTATGCAAAAAATATTTGTAAAACTTTGTTTTATGGCCTGGGTGGCTTATTAAACATCAGTTGTTGAGAAAAAGTACAATGAAGTAAACACCTGGTGACTGTTTCTTTGGAAATTAATGTAGTCCTGGCTAATGTTTGAACTCTGTTGATGGTTTACTCTCACGTGGACCAAAATGGTGTGGAGAAATTGTTTGAATATAGCTTCAAGGGTCCCTTTAGACACTTTTAGGTGTCCTCACAGTGGAGTTTCAAAGACCTAAACGTAAAACGGTGGTTCACGGTTTATAGAGGAAGCGGTTTTAGCTGTTGGAAGTGTTCCAATTGCATGAAACAGGTAGATTAGAATGGTTAGTGTGACTTTTATATGCATTACTCAAAGATAGTATCTAGGATCTGTTTGAATGAAGATACCCAATCCATAGCGCAACATGTATTACACATATGCATATTATAACTGTATGTTGTTGTTGTTGTTTTTTTTAATGCGAATGTAGTTTTTCACCTTGGGTCAGACTGTTGTTTTTTTTAATGGGAAGACCGAGTAGGTCTAAAGTAAAAAAGGTTTTTGGTGAGGCCCTTGGTTGTTTTAAAGGAATCAGTTAGAGATATTTTTAAACGTACAATGCATATTTTATATGTCAGTTTCCGTTTATAGTTTAAAAACAACTGGACATCCTACAACGGGGCAGCTCTTTCAAAAATATACTTGTTTTTGGTTCTTCAGAGACCACGGTATAGAGAAAGTGTTTTTATGTCCTGATAAAAAAGATCCAGCGTCTCTCTTTCCTCTGTTTTCATTAGCCTTTTATATAAAGCTCAGTATTGTGGGTGTGTGGATGCGTATATTCATAATACAGCCGGTTCCCTGGACATGGATTAAAACTAGTCCTGGGCTAATTTGCACTGGTGTTGGTAGTTGTCCTTTTTAGTTGTCTATGTAAAGGAAACTGGCTTAGATTAATTAAAGATAATATATTATAGAAAATGCGTTGAGTTTAAACAGTATTCGTCCAATTTTCCTAGTAGTGTATCTTAGATACCTCTTTAGCGGGTGATGTCTCATCCGTATAGACATAGGTAGCATTGCGTACATCTCTGTTTGAACCAGTGTTTTCATATTACACTTTGGCATAGTTTACAGTATAGTTGCGTGTTAAACGTGCCAGTAACTTACTAATGTACTGAGTATTTGTTTCTTTCTGTTTTTTACCTTTTTCCTAATTTCTGATTTTCTTTTTTAGTTCATGTTTAATACGAACTATATTTTTGTGACTTTATTAGTTTTCAGTTTAGCAAAAGGAAAAGGTGCAAAACTGTTCTGTCTGTAATAGAGATCTAGCAAAATAGACATGGCATTTATTAATCCAATTTTTTGTTTTGTTTTGTTGTTGTTTGTTTGTTTAGGGCATGTGATTTAATGTCTTCAAAATTCACTTTTGTTCCTTGAATTATGATAGCTTCTGATTTATAGAGTTCTAAACTTATACATATGGGAAATTGCATTGCAATGTAAAATAAAAATAATTTTCCATAATAAATTCACCATTGGTCTCCTGTCTTGTTTACTTCTAACTTTGACCCCTTAATTTTTTTTTTTCACAATTTATGTTGCAGCCTTATGTTAAACTGCTTTAAATGACTTTTTTCCACATCAATCTACACTCCATAACCATAATAACAAAACACAAAAGAGGTTTTTAACAACTTTAGATATTTATTAGAAATAAAAAACTGAAATGATTCCATTGCATAAGTATTCATACCCTTTTCTAGGACACCTGAATTTCAGCTCGGGAGCACTCATATTGCTTGTAGACGTTATCACACTTTGAGTGAAGTTACCCTGTGGCAAATTCATATGAATGAGTATGATTTGGAAAGGCACACACCTTATAGTAAATGTCTAACTGCTGAAAATGCATATTAGAGCAAAAACCAAGCCCTGAGGTAAAAATAACTGCCTGTAGAGCTCAGAAACAGGCTTGTGTCAAGGCACAGATCTGGGGAAGACTTAAGAAAAAAAAATCTCCTACATTGAAAGTTCACAGAAGCATGTAGCCTCCATTATCCATAATGGAAGAAGCTTGGAACATTTAGGACTCTTCCTAGAGTTAGCCTCCTGGCCAAACTGAGTAATTGATGGAGAAGGGGCTTGGTTAGACTGGTGACCAAGAAGCTGATGTTCACTCTAGTTGAGCTCCATGATCATATATGCAGATGGAAGAAACAGGAGGACAAACATCACTGCAACACTACACCATTCCGGTCTTTAAGGAGGTGCAGCCAAACTCAGTCCTCTCCTCAGTGAAGACACATGAAAACCCACTTGGAAAAAAAAAAAGCACCTAAAGGATCCTCAGACTGTGAGAAACAAGATTTTCTGGTCTGATGAATCTCAATTCCAAGCATCATGTTTGAAGGAAACCAAGCACTGCTCAACACTTGAAGAGTACTATCCCAAAAGTAAAGTGTGCTGGTAGAAGCCTCATACTGTGGGGCTGTTTTACAGTGGCACGGACTGAGGGACTCGTCAGAGTAGAAGGAAAGCTCAATGTACCAAAATATTTAGATAGTCTTAATGAAAACCCAGTCTAGAGCATTCAGAACCTCAGGGCAGAAGGTTCCTCTTCCAACAGGACAGTGACCCTAAGCACACAACAAGACTGGCTTATAAACAACTATGTGAACGTGAATGTCCTTTAGTGGCCCAGTCAGAGCCTGGGCTTGAACACAATCAAATATTTCTGGAGAAACCTGAAAATGTCTGCCAGCCCATCCAAGCTGACAGAGCTTGAGAGGTGAATGGCAGATAATTGCCAAATGCAGATGTACAAAGCTTGTCGCATCATACCCAAAAAGACTTGAGGCTGTAAAGGTGCTTCAGCTAAGTATTAAGTTAAGGGTATGAATACTTCTGCAATGTACGTATTTCAGTTTTATTTTATTACATTTGCAAAGTTGTCACAATTTTTTTTTTTTTTTTGCCTTTGTGATATGGTGTATGGAGTGTAAACTGATGTGGGAAAAAAGTCATTTAAAGCAGTTTAATGTAAGGCTGCAACATTACAAAATGTGAAAAAAAAATTAAGGGGTATGAATACTTTCGCAAGGCACTGTATTGGCAGGTTTTCTGTTCATAGAATAATGAAGAACATCATGAAACATGGCATCCTAACTAGCCTAAACCAGGATGATACGTAACACGCAACAGGACAATACATCAACAGTGTTGCCAGATGGGAAATGACCAAGTACCGCACCGGAAGCTCAAAATTATTACAATTATAGTATTTGGAAGAATATTACTGTATACGAGTCAAACATACAGAATACACCTCTTATCTAGACCAACAATTTTTTGACACGACCTGCAAATTACCACAATACATAAATAACTAGGCATACCTTAGTGGGGAGGTCCAAACTCCACCTCTGAGTCGCTGTCATTGAAAGCCTGTGTGTTGTCAGATGTTGAGGCGGTCCTTTTGCAGTGCAGATTTGATTTCGTCATGGACCGCAATATACTGCTCATTGGCTTAAACGCAGGACACAATGGACGTAGCAGGATTAATAAGCATAAAAGCCCTATGATTACAACAACCATCATTTGAAGTGTCAAAAATTCTTGTTACATAATTATGGAATTTTTTTCTTTATTGATTCATTATTGATCATTTACTCAACCCTATGTGATTCAAGATGTTCGTGTCTTTCTTTCTTCAGTCACAAAGAAACGGCAAATGTGCAAAGAAAGTCAAATACCCTTTACAAAAAAAAGTAAAACAGCGTCGGAAGATTTTGAAGTTGGAGATGAACATGACCTGGCATTTTTTGAACTTAAGTATACAGACGAAGAACAAAACACAAGTGACTTTATCAACATTATTATGTAATGCGTGAAGATACGCATCTTAGAACTAGTGCAAGACGAGCATTTGTGGTTAGAAAACAAAAACAAACAAATATATATATATATATATATATATATATATATATATATATTTTTTTTTAGAAAATTACAGATAGATTCGCTAGATGAAACCCTTATTCCTCGACTGCGACCATGTAGAGTCCTTTGAAGTGCATTGAAACTTCAATTTGGACCTTCGACACGTTGGTCACCATTGAAGTCCACTAAATGGAGATAAATCCTGGAATGTTTTCCTCAAAAACCTTAATTTCTTTGCGACTGAAGACAGAAAGACATGAACATCTTATATCACATGGAGGTGAGTAAATTATCATGAAATTTTGATTCTTGATGTGAACTTCACCTCAAAATATTCTGTTGTTTAACAGTGTTGAAGCTTGTGCAGTCGTAGGGTTTCTTTATAAAAATGCAAATTGTACATTTTTATGAAAGAACAGCACAAAGAACACAGTACCACAGTGAAACTGAATGTTTAATAGCACTTTCTAGAAACGTTTTCCTCCCTAGGGTTTACATTTTAGTTACAAAGTAGCTACAATTCATTAACAAAGCAAATTAGAAAAAAAAATGTAAAAAGCCAGAACCTGTATTTATCCCCATAAGAGCATCTGTCTAGGAAAAAATATAATCAAAGTTGGCTTTAATTTACTAAATAAAGCCCAACAATCTCTGATCTCACCTCTTAAGTAAAATCTTTGGTATAAAAAGCATCAGTTTTAAGATAACAACCTTGTCAAGATTTAGTTTGGCTAAATTGTTAGACCATAGTGCCAAGCAGTGGCTGTCTGTGGTACTGACCCATGTATAAATCATGCAAGTAATGCAGTACTGTTGTTTATTTACTGTGGTTCAAATAACCATTTGAACACATGAAAACATCTAGGGGAAAGTCTTAAAAGCTGCCTGAATCAGATTTACCACAAAGTCTGACATTGTAGAAACAGGGTCACGCAGCTGCCACCTATAACAACATATAGGAATGGTTATAGGAATAAGTTGTATGCTGTTTGATGATCTTGGTGGTTTGGGTCACTGAGGAAAAAAAAAGGAGGGGGTGGGGGGAAGTATGGCAATGGAGAAAATATAAGTGGTTCATCTTAAAATGAATAGTTCACCAAAAAACGACAATTTGCTAAAATGTACTTACCCTCATTGAAGATGTAGATGAATTTGTTTCTTCATGGGAACAGATTTGGAGAAATTTAGCATTACATCACTTGCTTACCAATGGATCCTTTGCAGTGAATGGGTGTCGTCAGAATGAGAGTTCAAACAGCTGGTAAAATACAGTAATCAACACTTAATCCACACGATTCAAAATCCACTAACATATTTGTTTAGAATGTTGAGGGGCTGTTTTTACATGTAAACGGTGATTGATCTGTGCATATTTCTCTCCTAATTCAGACAAGATGACTTTTTCACTAGAGAAAGCAATATTATAGACAGAGGACTTGTATTTTAGCTGGAAGCTACAATTTGTTATAAAAAAGTTACAAAAAGGCAGCTTTTTCCTCGACAAGACGTTAATTGATAGACTGGAGTCGTGTGGATCGCTTGTAGGTTTTTATCAGCTGTTTGGACTCTCATTCTGACGGCACCCATTCACTGCAGAGGATCCACTGGTACATTTTTTCAAATCTGTTTCCAAAACAAACTCTTCTACATCTTGGATGACGCTTTCAGCAATTGTTCAGTTTGAGTGAACTATTACTATTACTACTACTAAAAAAAAAAAAAAAAAAAAAAAAACTACAACTATATGCATAGCAGGAGTTTCCAGCATTCATATAAATAACCATTAAAGTCAACATTATATACATAAAGGTAATACACACAAGTACAGCCATTTAAACACTATGGCACCTTTCTTACAGACGTATGATGGGTAAAACAATTTAATATAGTAGTTATTTTAATGACGTGGTAAAGACTAATTTTGTTACGGCCTGGATTCAGTTAGAAATCGCACGGATGCATATTGATTCTCCCTTGCATAAAGTCCTGACAGGTCTGTCGTTTAATTTAAATAAGACTGCCTTCAGCTTTAAACGTAAAGTTATTGTGCCTTTGATAGAATTAACATTTTAAAGCGGACAAAATAGGACCTGTTCATCCTTGGAAGTGAATCCAAAATATCTCAGAACAAATATACAAATGTGATACAATAAATGCATACAAATAGAACTATAATTTACAATACAGTAATCATGATAAATCATCTTTTAAATAAAATGTGTTTCATTGCACATGTTAAAAAATTAATATGATTTTTTTTAAAAGGTAATATAATGATTCATTTTTTTAAAAAGGTGTAAAAGGTATTGTGGGATATACCAGATTTAGAACAATAAAAATAAGCATTTCTGAAATATACATGTAAAAGACCCTCACCGGTACATATACAATGCTGTATTTGTAACTATGTATATATATAGCATGTGCATGATATCAGTGACACTCATAGAGGCACACACATACACATGCACAATTTACAGACAGGTGTTTGCATGTGCCGACAATTATATCCTCAGACATGTATGTACAAATGCATACAAAATAAATAAATATGTGAGTAGAATTGGTTCACGGTTCACGGTTTCCTTCAAAGCGGTATTTGGAACAGTCTTTGATTTACCCTATTACACCATCTGCCTGGAGTATATCTTTTGTGTTTTGCCAACGTCACGGGGCAGTTCGAGTGTAGCTGGAGGGGCTCGTCGGAGCACAAAAATGTCCATCCTCCAAACTCTTTGGTCTGGGGGACATAAACGCTGCGGTTTATCGGAATGAATGGGACCGGAACGGGTCACTGGATTATCCCATTTTGCCTTGGGTCAGCTCAAGCACAAGTCCCGGTAGCATCGCGCTACCAGATCGGAGTGGTTTGGGGTGGTGAGCAGCTCCAAGGTTCTGCTATCCGCTTTGCTCCACCACCCCACTGAGGGCTAGATGGCCCCCTCGCTGTGGCCTGTGTGGTTCGTCTTGTTGTGGGCCACGCAGTTCTGTGTCTGGTTGAACAGAGTGGTGGTTTCGTCGGTCACTCCGTCGTGGAGGTCTGTCAAAGTCATTTCGATTTTGGTGTACTCGCTCTCTGAGGACTGTGGCGTCTTGTCCATGCGTGAAGCCATGACGGCGTTCTGATACTGCTGGCGTGTTACCTGTTAATGACACGCAGAAAAGGAGTTACGGAAAACAAAATGGGTTCAAACCAAACTAAATTATCAAAATAAGGTGGACAAATTGTCTGGCTTCTTGCTTATTAAAAGCATAATATGTATGTTTTCACCGCTAGAGGGCGCATATTCAAAACAAACAAATAAACAAAGGCGTAGTTTGATGATGCCGTGATTGAGTGTGGAATCATGGGAGTTGTAGTCTTCAAGCGAAACGAGGACGCTGGAGCGATTGTTAATAAGGGACGAACACGATACATGCCTCGAAAGCAGAGGAACTTTCATTATGCTCCTTCCAGTCATGCGTATGTGAGGTAAAACAGTGCTGTTTTATCATACTAGATACATATGAGTGTGTTCTGTTATAAGGCTACTCTCTGCGTTCGTCACCTGTCTAATAAAATGCATAACATATTATAGTGTCTTTGGGGTTTCCATATTTTCTACAAAATAAAAGTGGAAAATCAGTGGCAGGCGATGCAAAGACACGGTCCATTACACTAAAAAATTGCTTATTTCTCTGGATTTAAACATTCTGGGAAACATCTGAGATAGTGTAAGTACACAAGTCAGCAAAATGTGATATGAGTAATTTTATTTCATGATAACGATATATATCACGATACAGTTATTTTTGCTATAAATAAGGTCTTTTATGACATCAACATTTCTTTCTTTTTATCTCACATTTTTTACTTAGGATTTTGAGATATAAACGCACAATTGAGAGATATAAAGTCACAGTTCTTTTTTTTTTCTTAGAGTTGTGATATAAACTCCCAATAAAGCTCCCAATTCTGACTTTTCTCGCAATTTACTGACTTTTTTCTCAGAATTTTGAGGTATAAACTCGCAATTGCGAGTTATAAAGTCCAATTTTGTGTATTTATCAATGTGTATATTAAATATAAATGTATTTTTTATTAAAGGTACAAAGGTAATTAAGTCAAGAGCAGTGAAAGATTTTCTCTTTTTTTGTTGTTTGACTGACATGAATGACAGACAGCAGGAATATTAGACTGCTGTCACTTTAAGAGCTGCCCAGATCCAATATACTATTATACATGTTTTTTCTTGCTCAGCTGTTTGCTTTCAGTTCCCGTCTTTGGAATTGTTTTTTTTTTTTTTTCTAAAAGAGCTCATTCCATGGCCACATCAACCAATGTGGATGACCAACACGAACTAGGGATGCACAGAATTTTCGGCCACCAAAAACTATAATATTCAAATTATTGAGTTAAATTAAAAAAACTTACAAAATAGTAAATAATTAGTGCATCCTGAATTTTTGGTTTCAGTTTCGGCCCGGAATTTTCATTTTGATGCATCCCTAACAAAAAAACCCACGTCTCTATCTGCCACACACCCCTACCCAGTGCCCAAGTTCATGTCTGTCCCAGAGCCAACACTCAAATCTACATTTGCCATTGAGCCACAGCCAGCACTTTGTAACTAAGCCACATTACATGTTCATAACTGAGCAATAGTCTGCCAATGGCAGTTTAGAGCAGGGATGGGCAACTTCAGTACTGGAGGGCCACTGTCCTGCAGAGTTAAGCGCCGACCCTAATCAAACACACCTGAACAAGCAAATTAATGTCTTCAAGATCACTAGAAGCTACAGGCAGGTGTGTCTGATTAGGTTTGGAGCTAAACTCTGCAGAACGCTGGCCCTCCAGGACCAAAGTTGTCCATCCTTGGTTTTTAGACCAAAGTCTGAGCCCTGAACCACAACGGCCGCCACAACAGTGTAAAAAAAATATGCAATGAATGGTTTCTGATGAATTACATGGATTTTGTTTTGTGTATGTTGGTTGTAACTACAAGAAAATGTGAAGAAACTACAAATATGGTTGCGTGTTTGTGCGATTCTGTTTACCTTTATATACTGTATGTCTGTCAAAGCTTTGACAGAATAGTCCGGCACATATATCTGCAGGAAGGCATTGAGCTGGTGGTTACTGCTGCCCAGCGATGGTGTGATGGCTTCAATCCGCTCGCTTCGATTTAACGAGTCAGAATGGTTCAGTCCAAATGACCGAGGAGGGGATTTGTTTTCTGCACAGGAAAAAAGAAAACATCATTAATGTATTAATCATTAAAAAAACAAATGGATACAACAATGGCTTAACCAATGACACGAGAATAGGGGAGTGATCGGGGTGTGTTTGAAACTTGTTTAAAACTTTCAGAACAGAAATTTACAGATAATTCATTCACCCACTTGTCATCCAAGATGTTTATGTCTTTCTTTCTTCAGTCGTAAAGAAATTATATTTTTTTAAGGAAAACATTTCAGCATTTCTCTCCATATTGTGGATTTCAATGGTTTGAACTTCCAAAATGCAGTTTCAATGCAGCTTCAAAGGGCTCTAAATGATCCCAGCTGAGAAAGAAGGGTCTTATCTAGCAAAACAATTGGTAATTTTCTAAAAAAAAATTACAATTTATATACTTTTTAACCTCAAATATTCGTCTTGTCTAGCTCTGATTGAAGTCTGTGTATTCCGGTTCAAGACAGTTAGGGTATGTTGAAAAACTCCCATCTTATTTTCTCCTCCAACTTTAAAATCGTCCTACATTACTGCAGAAATACCGGCCCAGGGTTTACAAAGTGAACATGCAAATAAGAGCAAACGCCCTTTACAAAAAAGGTAAAACTGCGATGTAGGATGATTTTGAAGTTGAAGAAAAAAATAAGATGGGAGTTTTTCAACATACCCTAACTGTCTTGAACCGGAATACACTGACGTCAAGCAGAGCTAGACAAGACGAATATTTGAGGTTAAAAAGTATATAAATTGTAATTTTTTTTTTTAAATTACCAATTGTTTTGCTAGATAAGACCCTTCTTCCTCAGCTGGGATCATTTAGAGCCCTTTGAAGCTGCATTGAAACTGCATTTTGGAAGTTCAACTTACGAGCAGTCCACTACACTGTAAAAAACAATTTGTTGAATCAACTTAAAATAATTTGTAACCTGGCTGCCTTAAAAATTTAAGTTCAGTCAACTCAAAAAAAAAAGTTTATTCAACTTGAAATGTTACTAAGTGACAACTTAGATATTTGAGTTGACTGAACTTAAAATTTTAAGGCAGCAGGGTAACAAATTATTTTAAGCTGACTCCACAAATTAATTTTTTTATTTTTTACAGTGTATATGGAGAACAATCCTGAAATATTTGCCTCAGAAAATAATTTCTTCACGACTGAAGAAAGAAAGACATGAACATATTGGACAAAGGGGTGAGTAAATTATCTATACATTTTAGTTCTGGAAGTGAACTTCTTTAAAATGATTAATGTTTATTGAACAGCAAATCAGCAAACTAAAATATATTCAGATAAAAAAATAGATATTTTAAACCGTAAAAATATTTCACGCTAGTACCGTGTTTTTGAAAAAATACATGCACTTCTTTCCAAAACATTAACAAAGCTAATCGATCCAAAACATTTGACCAGTAGTGTACTTTTGTAGATGTTCATGGCTTTTCCAGAATACTAAATCTTTTAGAGACTAGACCCTCAAATCCAACTTTATAGAGACACTAAGTAGGACATGGTATATTATCATTTTATAATAGCTTGTAACAGCTTTTTAGAACTCAATAATAGCGTCGCCAGTTATGAAGGGGGTGTTTCATGTATGTAAAGTGTCGCCGCTGGCAAGAGTATGATAAAAAGCCTAAGAGCTTTCAAAGTGAAGACTGGCTTGTTTTTAATTAAACACAGCTTATGTTTTCCACTTCATAAAGAGGGGGGAAATTTACAAGTGCACACACACAAACATTCTCTTTACTCGCACACACTAACACGAGTTAACAGATGCTCTAATATGCACACTTTCGCACTTCAGTACACACATTTATGCTTTCTTTCACGCTCTTACACATAAACACACATACACATGTATACACACACAGGTTTCAACAGCGGGGGTGTGTTAATGCCACAATTTGGTTGGAATGTATGTAATCCGTGTTTGGATGTGTGAGTGGAGTGAGGGAGCCACCACGTCTTTAGTTCAAGGCTCCAATGCTGGCCCGAAGGGGCCCAACTCTGAACCCTACATGCTGGTAGTCAGCATGAGGTATGTGAGAACAGGGAACAGTATGTGTGTGCATGTGTGTGTGGGTGACTATGTACAGAGGTGTGTGTGTGTGTGTATGGCCCCGCTGTCGGCCTTTACTCCAGGACGCCTGTGAAGTAAAAATGTGTGGGAGGGATTCTGTGGTTTTACTGTAACATACGGCATAGTTTACAATGAGTCACAGACAGATGTCTGACCTTTCTGTTGTTTGATTAGTCACAATTGATTATGACATTGTTTCAACTGGACTTATAAGCATCGAAACTAAATTTAGCACACGTGTGTTGAGCCGCACAAGGATGTTTGTTTAACTATACCTGGAGATCCAGCAACAGACTCAGCCCTACTGACCACAAAGGTACGAGACAGGGAGAAAGGAACTGCAGAGAAGAATAAAGAGTACGAGGAAGAGAAAAGGATCACATGAAGGTGGGAAACACAAATACAAGGTGACGGAAAGTTAGAAATGAAGTGAACAGGACTGAGGAAATCAAAGAGTGGAGAAAATCACTAAATACCACTTTTTTAATCTGAGAAAAAAGAGAAATCACTCTCTTTTCCCTCATAATAAAGCATTATAAGTATTACTGTAGGTCCATGTTGTCACCAGCAGAGGTCACCTATGTTCTGTGGTATTTTAACTAAACTAGTAGCACATGGTTACAATTTGGTTACAGTATTCATCTCCTACAAATTTCTGATTGATCTAAAATTTTTCAAAATAATTTGAAAACACTCCACCATTTATACATAAAAAGACTTTTTATGTACTTTTTGTTCTGGATAAATGAAATATTAAGATTTATATTATATTATAATATAACTGTGTTGTTACCTGAATGATCCATTTTTTGTTTGTTTTTTTTTTGTGATAATTGTTGAAGAGTTAAACTGCCGGCTATTCTTCAGAAAAAGCCTTCAGGTCCCACAAATTCTTTGGTTTTTCAGCATTTTTGTCTATTTGAACCCTTTCCAAGAATGACTGTATGATTTTGAGTTCAATCTTTTCACACTGAGGACAACTGAGGGACTCATATGCAACTATTACAGATGGTTCAAATGCTCACTGATGCTCCAGAAAAAAAAAAAACAAAAAAAACAAAAACAAACAAAAAAAGAAAACAATGTATTAAGAGCCGGGGGGTGTAAACTTTTGAACAGAATGAAGATGTATAGACTTTTCTTATTTTGCCT
>JAHKKF010523313.1:1828-16807 GCA_019740295.1 Labeo calbasu | reverse complement strand
AGTATTACCTTTTTTTTTTTTTTTTTTTTTTTTTTAAGATATTTACCAGGATATTACCTTTTTTTCTTTTTTTTTTGATATTTTCCATAGTCTCGCAGTTGTGACTTTATTTCACATAATTGCAACTTTAGATTTCACAACGTGACTTTATATCTTATCATATTATTAAATTTTACATTGACCATTCTGTTACTGTTTTTTGGCTACATTTACAATATCTGTGTAAAAATGTATATTTTCATTACCGAAATCATCTGAACATTTTTTTTTTTATTTTAATCTGAATTTATTTTCAATATATTAATGATTCACAACATTGTAAGAAAGGGAGGAAAGGATGTGATGTGTGGCCAAGTATGGTGACCCATACTTGGAATTTGTGCTCTGCCTTTTACCCATTCAAGTGCACACACACAGCAGTATGAAGTGAACACACACACACACACACACACACACACACTCAGAGCAGTCGTGGTTTTGAGGGTGGAGGAAAGCTCTAGACATTCACTCCCCTCACTTACAATCCCTGCCGGACCTGAGACTCAAACCTGTGACCTTTAGGTTACAAGTATTTTTAATGGTACTAAAATAAAAAAGGCTGTAACGCATCTTGCATAAACCAGCCTAAACTGGTTTCTGGCCTTGGTTGCACTTGAAATTTATTTCTCATAATTGCAACTTTATATCTCGCAATTGCAACTTTATTTCTCATAATTGTGACTTTTGCAATTGTGACTTTAGTTTCTGTAACTGTGACTTTGTGTTTCACAATGTGACTTTATATGTATTAAAGTAAAAATGTAAAAATTAGCCATAAAATTCCATTTGTGAATGTCATGAAAAAGCCTAATGCTTCCAAAAACTATGCTTAATTTCTTGTTTCTTTTGTTTTTGAGGTCATATAAAAACGGAAATGTTCAACGGAGATATCAGGAGAGGATTCGTGCGACTCACCCAGGCTGACTTTGTGTGTTACAAAGAACAGAGAGAAAACTTTTGAATGTGTGTTTGAGGGAAAGAGAGAGGGAGATTAATTGGGTGAGCGGTGAAAAGCTTTCAGCAGAGTCTGCCTCCATTAAGCTGCGCCGCCGTCCACCAATTAGATGGCAAAAGGAACGTAAAAAAGGGACGAGAATAATGACGGAGCGAGAGAGCAGAATGGATCGGCGGTTTCTTTGTCCTGAGTTTAACCGAATTAAAGAACGACAATTATATGAGACAGACAGACAGAGAGGCAGACGTCCCGCTGTGGGCGCTGCAACGGTACTAACAATCACGAACAAATACACAAACACACAGCGATTCACAGTGTACCACAGCGTTGACTCCTGAAGACTACGCAAGACTAAAGAAAATTTTACCCAGACTACATTAAATTTGGGTTCATCCGAAATGAAGATATATATGGAATATATGGAGCTTGAAGAAAGAGTCATCGTGATTTTGTTTTGCCATTGAAACCTTGTTTCTTGTCATTTTGACATCTCTCAACGTGACTGAATATTTCACAAGTTAATTTTAATTCTCGTAACTTCAACTTTACATTTTACAATACTCCTTTTTCTCACAATTGTGAAATTGCAACTTTATATTTCACACTGTGACTTTATATCTTATAATTCTCATAATTGCAATTTTATATCTTACAACGTGCCTTTGTCGCACAGCTGCAACTTAATTTTCCATAATCGCGACTATATCTTGCAGTAGTGACTATATCTCACGACTGAGATTTTTTTCATTTTTTTCTTGTAATTACAACTTTATACTTCAAAGTTTGACTACAGAGCTTACCAATGTGACTTTATTTCTCATAACTGCAATTTCATATTTTACAATGTGACTTTATATCTTATAATTATGACTTTATTTTAAACAATTGCAGCTTTATTTCTTGTAATTGCGACTTTATATTTCCCAGTGTGACTTTAGATCTCACAATTGTGACTTTCTCGTAACTGTAATTTTATTTTTCACAATGAGACTTTGTCTCACAACTGCAACTTTGTCTTCTGTGTCTGTTTTTCGTAATTGCAACTTTATATTTCACAATATGACTTTATATACTATAACTGTGACTTAATTTCTTGTGATTGCAACTTTAAAGTTCACAATGTACCTTTGTCGTGTAATTCTGACTTTGTCTCAAAATTGCAAATTTATTTCTCATATTTGTGATTTTATATATTGCAACTGCGATTTTTTTTTTCTTGTAATTACAACTTTATATTTCACAGTTCGACTTTAGATCACATAATTGCGACTTTATTTCTCATAATTACAATTTTATATTTCACAACGTGACTTTATATCTTATAATTGTGACTTAATTTCACATAATTGTAACTTTTGTAAATTGTAACTGACATAACGTCTCGTAATTTTGACTTTTTTCATAATTGCGCCTTTTTATTTGACAGTTTGACTTTAGATCTCACAACTGTGACTTTATTTCCAGTAACTACAATTTTGTATTTCACAATGTGACATTATTTCTCATAATTGCAACTTTATATTTTATAATTGCAACTTTATATTTTACAATGTGCTTTTGTCTCACAACTGCAACTTAATTTCACATAATTATGACTTTTTATCTTGGAATGATCACTTTATATATTGTAATTGCAACTTTTTTCGTAATTGCGACTTTATATTTCACAGTTTGACTTAAAATCCCACAATTGCGACTTTATTTCTAGTAACTGCAACTTTATATTTCACAGTTTGACTTTAGATCTCACAATTGTAACTATATTTCTCATAATTGCTATTTTATATTTCACAATGTGACTTAAAATTTTATAAGTGTGACTTATTTCTTGTAATTGCAACTTTATATTTCACAATGTGACTTTGTCTCGCAATTGCAACTTTGTCAAAATTGCAACTATGTCTGATAATTGTGACTTTATATACCATGATATGATTTGGTATCTCACAATTATATGACTTCATATTTCGTAATTGCGACTTTATTTTAAATTGTGACTTTATCTCAATGTCTCATTATTGTGATGCCATTTCTTGTAACTCCAAATATATTTCATAAGTTTATATCTTGCATTTGCAAATTTGTCTCACAATTGCAATCCTTTTGTTCGCGCAATTGTGACTTTATTTCTGCCAACTGTAACAGTATATTTCTGAATATTAATTTATTTCTTATTTTAAACTTTATCTCACAATTACCTTTTTTATTTCCTCTTCAGCCTGTATCATTTTAATAATTTTGCATATTGTTGCAGTTTATGATAATATTAAAACATTTCATTGTTTGAATTTAAGGACATGTTTATTTTCAGATGTTAAACAGGTTATTGTAATTTTATTGCATCATCATCTTATTTCTAATGGAAAAACCAGTTGAGACTGACTGTAGTGCATTTATTGCTGCTCACAAATCTGCCTGTACTGTAGGTTGTAAGTTGAAGATTATTTGGGGTGAATACACAAATATACATGCACAGACACACCATCAGGACCATACAGATAGCAGACATGACAGAGCGCAGGACGCAAACACACGTAGGGACACACTTCAGCTATTTATCAAAAACCTCTGGTTTCCATGGTTTCCTGTCTCTGCCCCTCCACTAGTGAATTCAAAGCTCTTAAAGAGAGAGAGATTTTCTTAGTTCACTTTTTGGAGCACAAATTTCTACATTTTAAACATTTACCATGTTATTGCTGATGTTTTGGACATTTACCATATTACATTTATCATAGTATTACTTTTTTTTCTAAAGATATTAACATGTTTTTTTTGGGGGGGATATGACATTTATGTGATTTATGTAACATTTATTGCCATATTTTTTTAGACATTTACTATGATATTACTGATTTTTAGACCAAACAAAGACATTTCAAACACTTACTATGCTGCTTCTGTTGTTTTTAAAATTTACCATGGTGCTACCCTGTTTTTGGACATTTATCATAGTATTATACTTTTTTTTTCAGACTTTTGTCATGATAATACTATGTTTTTTAGTGTATGTTTACAGTACAATTGCATTCATTGTTTGTGGACATTTAAAATAGTATTACCGTGTTTTTCAGACATTTAGCATTGTGTTACCGTGTTTTTAGACATTTATCTTAGTGTTATGTTTTTTTGTTTGTTTGTTTTAACATTTACCATGGTATTAGACATTTTTTTCCACATTTAACATGGTTAAACCACGTTTTACCATCCTACTGTTTTTTTTTTTTTTTTTTTTTTTTTTTNCTACTGTTTTTTTTTGTTTTTTTTTTTTTTTTTTTTCTTTTTGGACAAAACATGGATATTTCAGACATTTACTATGCTGCTTCTGTTGTTTTGTAAAATGCATCATGGTGCTATCCTGTTTTTGGACATTTATCATAGTATTATACATTTTTTTTCCGGACTTTTATCATGATAATACCATGGTTTTTTTATGTTTACAGTACAAAATTACGCTCATTGTGTGTAAACATTTACAATAGTATTACCATGTTTTTCAGACATTTGGCATTGTGTTAACACATTTTTAGACATTTATCTTGGTGTTATGTATTTTGTAACATTTACCATGGTATTATCACATTGTTTTAGACATTTAATATGGTAAAACTATGTTTAACCATGCTATTACTGTTTTTTTGGGCAGAAACATGGACATTTCAGACATTTACCATGCTTCTTCTGTTTTAATTTACCATGGTGCTACCCTGTTTTTGGACATTTATCATAGTATTATACTTTTTTTCCCAGACTCTTATCATGATGATACCATGTTTTTTTTTTTATGTTTACAGAACAATTGCAATCATTGTTTGTGGACATTTACAATAGTCTTACCGTGTTTTTCAGACATTTAGCATTGTGTTACCATGTTTTTAGACATTTATCTTAGTGTTATGTTTTTTTGTTTTTTTGTAACATTTGCCATGGTATTAGCACATTTTTAGACATTTAACATGGCAAAACTATGTTTTACCATGCTATTACCGTTTTTTTGTTTTGTTTTGGGTTTTTTTGGACACAAACATGGACATTTCAGACATTTACCGTGCTGCTTCTGTTGTTTTGAAAATTTACCATTTAGCATTGTGTCACCATGTTTTTAGACATTTATCTTAGTGTTATGTCTTTTTTAACATTTACCATGGTATTACCACATTTTTTTAGACATTTAACATGGTATACCTATGTTTTCTTGGACATTTATCATGGTACTACTGTTTTGTTTGGACATTTTCCATTGTGTTTTCCATTGTGAGTTGCTGTGTCTTTTCAGACATTTAATATGGTATTACCATATTTTTGTACATGGTGCCATGCTAATAGCGTGGTATTTTTGGAATTACTTCAGAGTACTTTTTTAAGTACCATATCAGAGTGCCATGATATTGGTTTACCTTCACTGTAAACATACAGTATGTTTTTGTAATGGCTGTTCATGCACATTAACCGTATTTCAGTCTTCTTTTTTCTCAGTACGTTTGTCTTGGTTGATAAGGACAACAGATCATTACGAGTGTCATAATGGCTCAGGAGACACACGCACACACTGTGCACCAAAGGATCCCAATTTCCAGCAGCACCCCAGTGGTTTCTGAATTTCTTAATTACATTCTTGGTACTGGCTTACGCAAGCGCTCGCACACTCGACCCCTCAAACTGTGCTCTGTCAGCAAAGGTAACCTCAGTGCTGATCAATACTAAGTCACTAATTAAACCTCTCTCTCTCTCTCCGGCCTCTAGCATTAGCATGAGGAAGCGCTTCATTGAGCCGAACAAAGACCACGCCGTCTCCAACATTACTGAGTCAACGGGGGTCACGAGAACAAATCCTCTAAGGTAAAGTTGCTGCTCTGAGATCAGTTTATATCCCATCACCAGAAGAACGGTTGGTTTCGGGTCTGATCTAAGTATGTTGTAATGTACTGTATATAAATGAATTTCGTGAGCTGTGTCGGTTTAGTTTAGGTTTGCTGGATTTACCTGTGTTGGACTGTGTTTGGGTGGCTCAGCTGTGCTAGGTTGTGTTGAACTGCTGAAGCTTTGCTGGGTTCATGTGGTTCAGCTGAGGTGGTTCAGCTGTTCGGGGTTGGCTCAGCTAAGGCTAAATATGTTAAAGTGCTATAATAATTAGTAGCTTCATTACTGTCCGTGTGCTTGAATCAGGGTGTCGCTCTAGCACGGTGTAAATGAGCTGGGCGCTGATGAACCGGCCTTAATTAGACACACACACACACACAAATACTGCACGAGTCACAGCTACAAAATGCTTTAATTAGCATGATAATGATCTGTCATTTAGAAACCCAACCCTCTTAACGCACACACAGCGCTGGTATGCTCTTAACGTGTGTGTGTGTGTGTCTGTGTTGAAGTCCTTCTTGCCCTCACATGCTCCATCGTCGCACTGCTCACGCTGTTCGCTGGCTTTTCCTTTCCAAGCCCTCGTCTTCCTGTGCGTTCTCCATCTGTGAGTCATTCTTGAGCGTTCTGTCATCTTTGCTGCTCCCCAAAGCACTGTCTGCAGAACAGAGGGAGATGAGAAGAGAAGGAATGAGAGTAAAGAATAGATGACAGATCGAAAATTATAAGAGGTCAAGATGAAACATGCATCTGATTATTGGCTGATTGGTAAGGCTGTGTCTTGCCAACTCTTTCTAAAGATTACATTGTTATTCCAGTGGTTGACAAGTGAGTCCTTATGACTGAGTGATTGAATCATTCATTTAACCAATTTATTTAAATCCACTGATTCATTCAGGAATTAATGAGTGAGTCATTTAATCATTCATTCAACCAGTTGGGTCACTGAATAAATGATTGAATTGATTTATTCAAAACACTGATAGATTCAGAAACTGTGAGTCTTTATGAGTGAGTCATTGAATCATTCATTAAACTCATTTGTTTAAGCACTGACTTGTTCGGAAAATGAACAAGTGACTTTCTTAATGTGTGAGTCATTGAATCGTTGATTAAACCAAATTGTTTTAAAAAAAATAATTCATTTAGGAACTAAACAATGGGCGTTTTTATAAGTGAGTCATTGAATCATTCATTAAATTGATTTGTTCAAATGCACTGATTGGAACTGAACAAGTAACCATCTTCATGAGTGAATCACTGATGTTTCACTAATGCATTTGTTCGAAATGCTGATTTGTTGAAGTGACTGTCTTTATAAGTGAAGCATAGATTAATTAACTCAGTTGATTTGTTCTAAACAATGATTACTTCAGGAGCTAAAAAGATACTGTTTTTCATGAGTGATTTATTAATCATTCACTAAACTGATTCATTTAAAACACTGATACATTCAGAAATCGAGCAAATGAGTCTTTATGAGTGAGTCATTGAATCATTCATTCAACCATTTTGTTTAAGCACTGATTCGTTTAGGAAATGAACAAGTGACTTTTTTAATGAGTGAGTCATTGAATCATTGACTAAACCAAATAGTTAAAAAAAATTAATTCATTAAAAGGAACTAAACAAATGGTCGTTTGCATAAGTGAGTCATTGAATCATTCATTAAATTGATTTGTTCAAATGCACCATTCGAAACTGAACAAGTAACCATGAGTGATTCACTAATGTTTTACTACTGGATTTGTTCAAAATGCTGATTTGTTAAAATGACTGTCTTTATAAGTGAATTGTTGATTGATTTACTCAACTTATTTGTTCAAAACACTGATTAATTCAGTAACTTACTGAATTATTCACTAAACTGATTAATTCAAAACACTGATACAATCAGAAACTGAGCAAATGAGTCTTTAAACGAGTCGTTAAATCGTTCATTTAACCAATTTGTTCAAACACACTGTTTCATAAAGGAAATGAACAAGTGGCCATCTTAATGAATGAGTCATTGAATCATTCATTTGATCAGTTTGTTCAAATGCACTGATTAAAAGTCACTTATGATTCACTAAATGGATTTGTTCAAAACACAGAACTAAAAATGACTTTTTTTCTGAGTGACTTATTGAGTTATTCACTAAACTGATTAATTGAAAACACTGATACTTTTAGAAATTGAGCAAATGAGTCTTTGAGCAAGTCATTAAATAATTCATTTAACCAATGTGTTCTAACACACTGATTTATTCATAAAATGAACAAGTCACTTTTTTATGAGTGACGTATTGAATCATTCACTAAACTGATTCAGTCAAAATACTCATACATTCAGAAATTAAACAACTGAGTCTTTATGAGTAAGTTATTAAATCATTCATTCAACCAATTAGTTCAAACACGCAGGTTCATTCAGAAAAATGAACAAGTGACCATCTTATTGAGTGAGTCATTGAATCATTCATTCAACTGATTTGTTCAAATGTACTTATTAATTTGGGAACTGAACAAGTAACCATCTTCACGAGGGAGTCACTGATGATTCACTAAATGGATTTGTTCAAAACACTGATTTGTTTAAGTGACCGTCTTTATAAGTGGATTCAGTTACTCAACTGATTTGTGCAAAATATTGATTCATTCAGGAACTAAACGAGTATCCGTCTTCATTAGTGAGTCACTGAATCATTGACTAAACTGATTAATGTAAAACTAATTAATTTAAGAATAAATCAAATTACTCTCCTTATAAGCGAGTCATTGATTTATTCACTCAACAGATTCATTTAAAAAACAGGTTAATTTATGAACTAAACAGTGACTGTCTTCATAAGTGATTCATTGATATATTGACTCGACTGATTTATGTACTAAACAAATGGCTGTCTCTGTGAGTAATTTATTGATTTATTCACTCAAAAGATTCATTCAAAAATAGATATATTTCTGAACTAAACAAGTGACTGTCTTTATAAGTGAGTCATTGATTTATTCACTCAACTGATTTGTTCAAAAACAGATACAATTATAAACTAAACAAGTGACCGTCTTTATGAGTGAGTCATTGAATCACTGACTAAACCAATTTGTACAAAACTAAGATTTATTCAGGAAAGCTGAGCTTTTCATGTATAACTTTCAGTTTATATAAAATTGATTTTGAAAAACCAAAACTTGTTTTATACACGCTCTTGCTTCAGAGCCTGTGAAAATCCATTTGTATGGATCTGCTTACATTTTACCAAGAAGCAGTGGCCCCAAAAACCGTGACTTCAAGAAGATATGACTATCAATAATTGATCTAATAAAAACAGCATTTCTAGACAACACAAAATTCCTCTAAATAATTTACATGTCAAGATTATCAGAAAAAAAAAGGTTTTTGAAGCAGTCTTGAAGCACGTCGATGTCATGTTATATGTCCTGCGCATATATATATATATATATATATATATATATTTTTTTTTTCGAGTTGTTATTCCCATGTGCAGAGAAGACATTGATGTGGTGTTTGTTAAAGCACTCAGCACTTGTAAGTGCTCAGGTGTGTGTGCGAGTAGATATTCCCGCAGGGGCTTGGTAGTTGCTCTCCGGTGGTTTTTCAAATCTTGAAAAAAACCATTTTGGTTTTGAATCTAAATATTCACACATTTGGGGGGGTTAGCGTTTGTGTGAAGGTTCAGATTAGGATTACCTTCAAAACAAAGCTCTGCTGGAATAAATGAGCGAGAGAAAGAGACAGCGAGAGGCAGGACACGTCTGTACCTGTCTGCCGTTAACAGGCTGCTCTGTCTCTGCTGGTGTTCTCCACTATCTGCTCCTGTTTTCGCATTCAGCAGACTCGTGTTCTGCGGCTCGCGGTGGGAAGCGTGCCAGGGAAAAATCTCAGTACGGCCGCTAACGGAGGATGACAACAACGTTCCTTTTTTCCCCCCCTCCGCATTTCATGCCTCATTCCCGGCCCGCTCTCATCTTTTCCTCTGCGTTACGTCAGCCTTGTTCTGCTATGTCTGATCCTGGCACATAGGGTTTGTGAGTGAGTGTGTGTGTAGAGAGGTGCAGCGGGCACTGGGAGGGCATCAAAGACTGTCAGAGCGAATCAAAGACCCTGCCAACCCTGGCAAGCCGGGCACACGCACACGCACACATTCTCTTTCACTTTCTGCCAAGTCTTTTTTAGCCCGAATTTTGGCCACGTCCATCCTCTCGTTTGTGTCCGTGTGTGTGTTTTCCACGGTTGATCATTACAAATGGCAGAGGTCACTCGGCTGGCAGATGTCCCCGCTGCATGGGCCGCCCTTTCAATCTCTATCAATCTCGTTTTGGTTCCGTTGTTTTTCCCCTAGTTATCTGTTAATCCTTCTTCTCCTTGGCCGTAATTAAATGCTTTAAGTTTAATTCACTGAGAACCCATGTGCCCAGAAAGGACTCGAAGGCTCTGTCCCTGCATTCAAGTCTTGCAGACTTGTGATGGCCACTGCATACAGATGAGTGGCTTGCCAATGTATTATAATATTGTAATCAACCAATACCTATATATGTGCGCAATATCACACGAGTAGACGTGCAATATATTGGCACAGCTGTGATCTGGCCCAGTGCCGTAGGTAATCACAGCGTGCTGTTATACAGCCATATCTCACGGCATATTGCATTTATACAACAGTTTGATGGCACAAGTGGGTAAATACATAAGAAACAATAAGTGGCTTTAAAAACCCTCTTTTACACAAACTACTTCCTTCCGCCACAGATTTAAAAATCAAGTTGACAGTTTAACAGCTGAGCTCAAGTCTCCTTAACTAATTCTAAAACGTCACTTTAGAACTAGTAACGAAGGTTGAGTTGCTTCATTATAAGATCATTGTGTTACTGTATTACTGTGTAGATTCGAGAATGATGAAAGAGATGGAGTTAGCAAGTGTGATTATCTGCATCTGATATCTGATACAGCATTCATTCTACAGCTCAGTTTCACATTCACAATAAAATTTTAGTTTTTGAATGTCCGCTGAGAAAAGCGATATCTTTGTCGTACTAGCCTTTCATCTGTTAAGGGTGATTTCCGATGACAGCGCTGCTCAGTGCATTCATTGACTGTTTATTACAAGCTGTTGTTGAAAGTAAAAATAACTTCCTTGTTTACAGTCATATAAGTCTCTTTCAATTTAAAATTCTTTATTGCTGTATAACTAATAAAAACAGTCTCTGAGAACAGTGCAGCTAATCAACATTACAAACACTGTTTCTCAATACTAAATACTATTATTAAATGCTACTACTATTTACATAAAATATTGTTTATTGAATAAATAATATTTATTAAAAAAAAACAGCCAACAGCCTGTTCCTAGACAATTCAGTCAAAAGTACAAAGGCAGTACTCTGATATACAGCATTAAATTTCCATAAAATATAACGTGATGAGATTTTGCCCTATTATTGTGGAACAAATAATAGATTAATTAGACCAAAGACTGCCCGTTAGATTTACCCCAAACAAATTATATCTCATGTTTAACCACTATAGAGACATCAGAGCCAGAGGCAAATTCCAGAAGCTCTGGCTGATTTGAAGCTGGTCTCGGCAGGTTCCAGGACACAAAAACAGTATTGTTTATTGTTTATTTGTGTTTCGCCATGACACGCACTGTGAGGAATACTGCAGGTGGAATGATGCAAATGGTGAAACAGTTGGAGTTCTATCACTAGAATATCACACTCATTTCACTTAATCAGATTCAAGGACCAGAAAGAATTAACATAGACTCATTGGAAATACCTGCCTCTATATAAATTTGCAAAATTGAAAAAACGTACCTATATGTACTAATCACTGCAGTTTGCAGTTGAAATTAACACTAGAGGCAGTAAAAATCAACCTTTTATTCCTTTTCACACAAAGTGTGATTTACACACCGAGTTTTGATTAATAAAGCCTAATTTTCCCACAGTTACTTGCAGAATATTGTATTATGACTTCAAAACAATCCTGTGTGATTTGAAAACTGATACTTTTGAACGTTGTCCTCACACATACAGCTTCATATGGATTGCTCAGTAGCTCACGCAATATGGCATTGCACACTGGACCCCGTGAAACTACAGTTTGACAAAACAGCTCAAACTGCATACGGAACTTAAAATAGCATGACTGCTTCAACAAATGCGTTTTTATTTCTAGTTTTTCCAATTCATTTTGTGTAAACAAAAAAAATAAAATGCCAAAATAAAACATTTTAGAAACGTAAAAGTAACTGGTAAGTTTGGTTTATGCATACTCAAAATGTTACAAATTTAACATTTTAAATAAATTTCTTATTTGCGAAAAAAGCACTAAACTGACTAGGGCACCATTAGAGTATTGTGGTGTTAGCTTAGCAACATGCTAATGACTATGTGAATATATTAGAGTTGAGTGTCCTGTAAAGAATTTCACATGTTATCAGAAATTTCCTATTTCCCACTTACGAAGTTGCGATTACGAGCTTGTTGTATTCAAGTACTTTGTTGTCGAAAAGAATGAAATGTAATATTCCATTGGTTGATAACTATAAACATTCACTGTGCTAGATGGAATTCTGGAATTTCGGTCAAATACATAAAAGTTACTTTTAAAAGTAGCGCATTACAATATTGCGTTACTCCGTAAAAAGTACCTAATTGCATTACTTAGTTACTTTTTGTGAAAAGTAATGCATTACTTTACTTTTACATTACTTTTTGTCACCTTGGCTGGCCTTGCTTATTTATTTTCATAACTGAAAACTCAAAAGTTATATTTTTGGCTACTGCAAAGGCCCTTTCACACCAAAAGTAAAATTAAAAAACCGCAGCGCCTCATTTCCAATTTCTCTCAACACGGGGACTTTTTTTTTTGAAAAAGTAACTCAAATATTTTCTTGTAAATTGAAAAGTAATGTGTTACTTTACCAGTTACTTGCAAAAGTAATCTGATTACGTAACTTGCATTAGTTGTAATGCATTACCCCCAATGCTGCTAATTTCACTGTTTATAAAACATACAATGTGCTTCAAATGACTAACTCGGAACTTGAGTATCAAAATAATTTCAGAGTTTCCCAGTAGAAAATACGACTTGAGAGGCCTTTTGTGTCCAATTTCTGATTAGAAAACTTGTAATTACGATAAATCCGATAGCACGTGAAGGCAGCATAACAGTGTTTCAAATAATTTATTTACAAGGTTCCATTTCAGTTCAGTATGCTGCCTTAGGAGGAAGTGAAAATGACTCTCTAGAAAATGATGCACAGGTGACAGCAAAGTGCCACATCTCACAGAAATGCTGAGAAATGTGTAATTTCCTGTGATAATAATCTAGGTCTTGTTGTTTGTTGCACTTTCTCTTTTCCATTTCTCAGATTTCATGCACGAGAAAATGACTTCATTGAAGTGTTTTTTAGGATAAGAAACCAGCGTATTGAGACACATACAAACACACTAAGCTTTTAGACTCCGATACGCCACAAACTGTCTCAGTAGTGAACTAAGCATTTCCTACCGCATTAGATCAGTGTGCTTGAGAGAATGCCAGCTTATCAGTGCCAGCCTGCCACTGCAACAGTGCCCACGTCAGCCATCAGTGCCCTGCAGACTGGCCAATGCAAATGTCAGGGTTTTTAGTGTAGGACAGAGAGAGAATTTACTTCGGGTCATATTTTATCTCGCAAAGTTTATTGCTGGTTTTCAAGGATGACGGTATGACACGCAGCCTACCCATGTTGGCATCTGGATAATTTGACTAGAGTCTGTGAAGCCACAGATGAAATTGCGCCAAAAATACTGCAGAGTTTGATTCAGTGCATGACTTTTGACATCAACAGCAAGATATGGTAAGCGTTTTTCCTCAGTATATACAAGATTATATGGTTAGTTGCATTTTATTTGGCAAAGTTTTCATGCTTTCTGCCAGTTTTATAAAGGCAGACTGTTTTAAAACCATTGTTTAAGACAATGACCTATTAAAGACCAATTAAAGAAAATTTAAGAAATAAATCAAAGGGAACATGAGTCTTAGGAGAACATGAGCTATATTAGAAACATATGAAAATGCAGCTTCCAAACGATCTCCATTATTTTTTGTTAATTTTGCACACACAAAAAGTTTATATAGAATGTGGAAATAACTTTTACTGAATGTTTTGATCACACTGCACAAAAGCAATGTTCTCCAACAGTATTTTTGTCTTGTTTTCCAGTGCAAGTGTCTTAAATCAAAATCATTTTCTGAGAAATTAATCAAAATGGAGTGAATCCATGAGGTAAAAAGGACAAATATCTGCCAGTAGGCTTAGACAAATCAACTTAATTTAAAGGGAAAACAAGTTTTCATACCCCAGATATTTGTTCTTGTTTTAACCATAAATTTACTTAATTTTGTTCCAATTTCTCAAAAAACAAGCCTTTATATGTTCAATTTCCATCTCAAGTAGATGTATCTTGACTTAAGAATGTTTAGATATTTGCGGTTAAAAACAAGACAAGAATCCCAACAAAGATATTCATTTTTTTGTTCAGTGCGAGCAATATTAATGCCATTACTTTGTTCATTTTAAGGCTTTCTGTTTTGATTTAAAGGCCAAATGTCATACCATTGTTTTTTTGTTTTTTTCCCAACATGAGTCTAAATGCCTCTGGTTATCTCTGAGAAACTCCTTCAGTGGCTGCAGTGTCATGACAAGCATGTTTACACCCTGCCAGGATGGCATCTAGCGTTTCTTGTCTCTGCCATTTGTAAGCTTTTTATGTAGCTGTGGTTGTCTAAAAGCCTGAAAGGCATCAGGGCTAAAGTGGAGAGAACAGAGACACAGGTCTTTAGGAAGATTTATTCATCCACAGACATCTTCCCATTCTTTTTTTATTCTCTTTTTATTCTCTTCTTATCACTAGGAAAAGCAATGAAGACTTACATAATTTTTTTAGACTGAAAATTACAACCAAAAGCCATACGATGTGGTCGTTGTATCAGTATTTTATTTTATTTATAGTTGCGTTGCGGTAAATTTAGCAACAGGTAGCACCAGTAGCTCAGCGAGTGCAACCATTTCATGTCATCGAAATAATGGCGCCCCCCATAGTCCAAAATATGTATAAACTATTTTTTT
>JAHKKF010523311.1:0-10129 GCA_019740295.1 Labeo calbasu | reverse complement strand
TAGAAATAAAAGTTAAATTAAATAAAAAATTGAAATAAAATTAAAATGTAAAATAACAAATTTAAAATAAAATTGTAAAATAACATTTTAAAATTAAATTAAAAATAAAATAAGAAAATTAATTTCATTTAAAAATTTGAAATAAAATACAATTCTAAAATAAAATAAAGTTCAAAATAAAATAAATAATAAACTAGTTTAAAATGAAATAAAATTAAATGAATTTGAATTTATTTTAAAATAAAATGTCAAAATAAAATAAAATAAAATAACAGTTTAAAATAAAATAAATAATAAAATAATGAAATAAAATTTGAAATAAAATACAATTTTAAAATAAAATAATATAAAATTTAAAAAATAAAATAAAATAAAATAATGGTGAATAACAAACCAAAAACACAATAATAATAATAAACTAATGGTTTGGCAAAGTCAAACTTAGTGTGATACTTCTTCATGTGCCACATTAAGTTAAGTTAAGCACTCAAGTTATGACAACTTTATTGTGCTTTTTTGTCATTTTTGGTGACTGACAACGTCCATTCAATTTCACTATAAGGAAAAGATTTCCTTTTGAAAGTTGAGCGAGGGTGAGTAAATGATGCCAATTTTCAGTTTTTGGCCAACTATTCATTAAATTCAATATCAGTCATTTGACAAAAACTGACAGTTCTCATTTGCTGACTCACTCTCTCTGTGTGCCGCTGTACTCTGTATTGTTTGAGCTGCTCCTCCAGACGCCGACGAGCTTCCTGACGGATTTTTTCTTCATTTTCCATCTCCACAGAAGGCTCTTTCGATGCTACAAGAAAGACATGGTCAATAAAAACATAAAAACTAATGCTATAGAAAAATAGACAGGTAGAACATTGAGATACTGTCAACCAAGCAGTATTAGATCGAATGCAACAGGCTATTGATTACACAAGAAAATAACAGCTCATCAATTCTGAAACATGCTTGGTTGACAATTTCTTTCTAGGGATAGGAATTGACAACTGGTTCCATTTTTCACTTTACAGACCTGGTAAATGCAAGTATTTGCACTGAATCAAATTATTCATAGTTTCTATGCAATTAACTGCATTTAACAGGTCTGTGTACATGCATCTTTTGGTGGTTTGGATCTTTGGGGAGACTGATAAAAGTCATTTTTAAAGTAATTTAATAGCATTTTTTTATTCTAATGTTATTACGGCTCTGAAAATTTTGAAATTAATAATAATCAGGGTGCTAAAAGGTTTTCCAGAGCAAAATTACTAGAAGAATCATTAACTGTAAAAGTGGAAATGGAGCCAGAATTGTTAAAACGATTCACATGATTATGATTCCCATCCCATTTAAAGAGTGAAGCTTCATGCTGGTCCTTGTACAGCAAACACCATGTGAGCTCTGCAACCCATAATGAGCCATTCCAGCTGCCTTAGACAGAAAAAGAGAAAAGCGCATTCGAGTTTCTGTGTCAGTTAGTTCTTATTAGTTCAGCCACATTTCACACCAAAGCCAAATTGACTTAACAAGATGCACGTTGTCTTGTCAGTATTAATGTTGTTTCCAGAAAAGTTCAACTTTTCCTCAATCACCAACCAGCACCACAACCCCACGATTGCCATCACAGATAAAAAACATCATAAACGTCAGAAATCAAAGCACTCACAATCACAGGAGAGACTAAATAGCCTATTATTAATTAATTAGGTGACATAATGCGATAAAGAGATTCCCACTAAAATCTCTCAGCAAGCCAAAACGGAGGAGCAGGCAAAAACAGGGTACACCAAATGGGGAGGGTTAGCCTAAATCAGCCTCGAAAGCCAAACTGGGGTATTACAACACAACAGGAAGGGAAGGGGGTGATTCGGGGGGTGGGGTTATCCAGTATCGTATGCTTACACAATTCAGTCTCCTGCATAGGAATACTTAGTCTGAGCGATTGCAATGCGTCACCCTTGTGAACAGAGCCCTCTGCAAGAGCTTCCTCAGACTTCTCTAGGCTGTCAGGGAAAGAGGCCACACCTGGATCCTGCTCTGCGCTCAGAGGGGAATCGGCTAGGCGGCTGCCCGGGGAAGGAGCTGCCGGAGGTGGGGTGCTGCCTCCGCGAGTTTCCTGACCCTCCACCACGGCCTCTCCGTTTGGCAACAGCTCTGCTTTCACATGACCTAAAACAAAAAGGAGGGATTCAGCAAAGAGCATACTTAAAGGGATAGTTCACCCAAAAAGGCCCAGAAAGGTAGTAAGGACATTGATTAAAAAGTTCAACTGTAATTTTATTTCATTAATATCTTAAACGATGAACGAAGGTCTTAAGAATCTAAATTTTTAGAAGAACTATCCCTTTAAAGGTGCACTAAGTGTTTTTTTGTTTTACTATCTATCAGCATGGATGAAATATAATATAAAAGTAAAGGTTTTCATTTATTTAATCTCAGTAATGTTCAACTTAACCTTCCATGGAGCCCATATATGGACTGTATCTCACATTTACCGGCATATTTTTCATCCGTAATTAATTTACTCCACAGAGAGAAGTGTTTATTAATGAAATAAAGTAAATATTCCACTATTAAATTGGATCTCTTCATCTCATGTGAGTCTGCATAATTTTTTGCATTTGTGACCCAGGACCACAAAACTTAAGGGTCTTAAGGGTCAGTTTTTTAAAATTGAGATTTATACATCATCTGAAAGCTGAATAAATAAACTTTCCACTGATATTTGGCGGAGAGACTATTTGAAAATCTATTCCAAATGAAGTTCTTAGCAATGCATATTATTAAGCAAAAATTAGGTTTTGATATATTTATGGTAGGAAATTTACAAAATATCTTTACTTAACATCCTAATGATTTTTGGCATAAAAGAAAAATCAATAATTTTGACTATACAATGTATCTTTGGCTATTGCTACAAAAACTGTGCTACTTCAGACTGATTTTGTGGTCCAGGGTCACATATCTGTCAAAAGCATTATTCTTTTCTTTATGGGTAAAAGATTGTTTTGAACACTTTTAAAGTACTAACCCAAATTAGCCTGCTAATATCAGAGGTCCTTTCACAGATACAGTCTTTACATGTAAATTACCGTTAAGAGATCATGTGTGAACAGGACATTTTTGCAAAAGTCTCTGGGCCAAAAGCAGCCGCATAAATGTATACATTTGACAAAAAACATGTAAACATGAACAAAAACACTGACCGCATATACCGCTCCCATGTTTACAAACACAAGACCGGTGCTTTTTGGTCATGTATAACCTTTAAACGTGATTAGCACGTGAAAGTTATCTTTTGTGCAAGTCTTGCAGAACAAGTCAAACGGCTACAGTGACAGTTTAGGAAACTGATACTGAAAGCAGGTGGACACTTGTGGTTATATCTAGAAAAAAAACAACCTTCTTTATAAGGTAGCAAATGGCACTGGAAGAAGTGGGAAGAAAAACCAAATCAAAGCCAATTGACGCAGTAAACCGCAAATGTTCATTTTGAAATCTAGCCAGGTTTTGAATGAGCACAACAAACAACTTTCAAGCACAAGCTTCACAGTGAATCCTAGCATAAATCAGAAAGCACAAATGAACAGCCTTAATGTTAATTACATCAACCATCTAATTGCAAAGACATCCATCAAATGTAATCTCAACAGAACACTTACCATTAGGGATTTTCTCCATTACGAGTGATTTCTCCGGCTTCAGAGGCTCTACAGTATTGCTGTCTGGATCTTTGCCGTGTTGTGCGTCCGGCTGCTGAGGTTTGGCCTCGATTGAGGCTGTTTCATTATTTCCATTTTCCATATCTCTTGCAATACAGATGCCGCTCTAGCATCCATGAACATGAGCTGGGTCTCACTAGTGCAATTCACCTTTACTTCATGCTCTGTAAACTTTGGTTGAGACTACAGGCTGGCCTGGATGATGCAGACAGCGTCAGTCCTTGGTGATCCTGAGGAATGGAAATGTTAGTTTAAATCATCCAAACTGTGGGAAAAGTTCAAGATTGATTGCTCAGTTAAAGCAAAATAACCAACAACGATTAACTACAAATTTAGTCACGATGCTGATGCTTCTAACTCATCTAATTGTATTATAATTACAGGGATATTTTCCCTGAAGCAATATGTGATTAAATGCTTTGATCAAGGGCGCAATGTTGACATATTTATGTCACTGCTTTTGGATGTGGCGCTTGCTGTTTGTTGACAAGGTCCCATAAAACTCCCACAACCCAAACAAGGTTTTATTAGGTTTCCAATGCATTGGTAAATGGTTCCTGTATTTAATGCATGCATGATATGCAAAATATGTTTCAGTCAACAGTTATCCATCAACACTTCAAGATGTCAGCACTAAGGTTTTCTTACTGTTGAAAAAAATTAAATAAATAAATTCTGAACTAGAAATCTGCTTTAAATTCATTCTTCAGTCTCCATTCACTGAAGTGAATGTTTCATTTGTCAATATTTAAATAAATGACAGGTGGTGATGACTCATACTGAGCTGTAAAAAAAAGGAAAAAACAATTTTATAAGAAAATGGAAGCAGTAGGATATTGAACAATTCCCTCCTATATAAATGTTTATCAGTACTGTAGTTCAGTTCTAGTACTCTTAACTAAGTCAGCTGGTATAGCTTAGTGTCATGATAAACTAGTAACTGACAAGACATGCTAATATATTTTATACTATATATTTTTTTTGCTTCTTTTTGGTTCTTCTTGCACAATGTAACAAATCTGCGTGGTGGTGTAATACGATTTCTATGTCATTCAAGGCTGGATGATTAACGTTAGACTGACCATCAACACGAGCCTAACTATAAACTAGTACGATTTAAGACACTTATCAGACATCTGGCATGCAACCGAAACTGACATGACTGTAAAATCAACCCAAATATACTCACTTTAAAAATCACATATGGACAGACCAGGCTGTCAACCGCGTTTTTGATTAACTGTCACTTTCAACACAGAGACAAAGTCTGACTGGTAATGAACTGAAAATTAAAGCACAGAGCCGCAAACAGACCAATAATCATAAACAACCAACAGCATAGAAACGGCGAAAAATCACATGAGATAAAATGTCAATATGAGTTTATAATAAATCTCTGATCTCATTAGCATCAGCCTTTAGCCACTTAGCCACATCGGACGATATCAAAAAACCTTAAGCAAGTGATACGTGACACCGACACACGACCGCGCTTCTGCAAAGCAATTATCACATGAAATAGTGACTAATTAGCGGGGTGAATAGAAGAAATGATAAAAAGTAATTAAGGACCAACCTCAGACGTGCTCCTGCCTATACTACGTGGCTGTTTAGGTTCCGTCCTTCAAACAGATCCGACTCGCAACGGTTTCCTCAACGATAAAGGTTCCGCATAGATCTACTGCGTAGTGGCATAGAATTTAAAAATCCCCTACGATTCTTTTTTGAAATATCTCATTTCAGTTAATAATCATATATTTGTATCGTTAAATACCTAAATTGTTAACTTCTGACCAACTGTTGTTATCTAAAATACATATAATATGCTGCAATATGCCTTTTTTCTATCATATTAAGATCTGTATCCTTTTAATCCTTATTTTAAATTTGTTTAATGTCTCAGGTTCTCCATATATGATATATTAACTAAGCATAAAAATCATATTTGTCCCATTAGGATTGTAAATGGAAGCCAAACAGACATTGATGTATGACAAAGCATCAGTCTTTAATTTGGTTTGATCACAATCCTTTTACATGATGTATAATTAGTCACCACTATAAAATGTGAGATTTTAAGTCAATCATCAAATGCCAAATGTAACTGAAGGGACCCTGCTGCTTTTATCAAAAATGCTCAAAAACCAGGAATGCTGAAAATTTGCCGTTCAGAGCACAATATCAAAACCGCAAATCCTAAAACGTATATTCAAAATAAAAAAATAAATAAAAAGCAAAACAATGTCTAAGAGCCCAAATTATTCTGCATGCGATCATTGTAAGATTACATATGATAAACCTTAGATATGCCCTGTAAAGCTTGATCAGTGCCGTTTCATGGAATTTAAGTTGTAACAACCCTTATGGAATGAAAACCATAGTTAGTGATACAGTACCAATGTATTTCACTTCCTAAAAAAAAGAAAAAATTTATTGTGCATTATCACAGCACAGGTCCCTCAACGTTTTAAGTCCTTGTTGCGTTTCCACACTCAACTGACAGTCAACCATTTTTTTATTTTCTTGATTACCATTTCAAACAGAAGAGGGTCACACTCATAACAGATTGAAAACTTCCTACAGTTATTGATGACAGAGCTGACATTTCATTTTTTTTTGCCAGACGCAGCCCTCCACAGGAAATGAGTCACTTTAATCATTTAATAGTAAATTCAAGCCACAGAGAAGTCAAATGTTCCTCGTGTGACTTTATTGTAAGGAAAAGTCAAAGATCTCAGATACTCATTCTCCCTATCAACTCATACAGCCCGCTCTCTTATATCAGACAGTGCTCATCTAGACACTCGCAATAGAACTCTTTAAAGTACAAAAGAAAAACAACAAAAGAGGTTACCCAATGTGGGAATCAATCAATAGCACAAGCCTTGTATCATAGCATGTCGTGTAAATACACAAATACATGATGACTGACGACTGGTCCACAATGTATGGTAAAATGAAGGGCGATATGAGAGTTTGTGAATGGGACAAAAGCTCACAACATCTTAATGATTGAGAAATGGACGCATTAAGAGTGGCACCAAGGTCTTGTGAAGTCGAGGCCAAAAAGAAAACAAAAGTGTCCAATTTTTCATTTTCAGAGTCTGTTGTAGAAAAGGGGAAAATGGCAAGTGGAGGATCCGTATGAAGCGACGTTTCTGGGCTCATTTCTTCTCCTCCTCTCCACCAGCCTTCTCCTCTTTTTTCTCTTCCTTCACCTCTTCTTTCTTGTCCTCTGAACTCTTTGTCTTGTCATCATTCACAGACAGCTCCTCCAGCTTCTCTGCCACTTTGTTAGCGCTGTTCAAGCTACCTGTGAATCGGAATCAAAAAGGTTTAGTGGAAGGAGTACTCCAATACATCCCTAACGCAGATTTAAGCAATAAAGATGTCTGAGAAGACACGGTCACCTCCCAAAATGAATGGCAAGGCAGTTTGTAGCACTCCTCATGTTACTGTTGCAGACATAAAAAGTTTAGGACTGGATGTGTCAGTACTAAACAGAGTGAGTCTGCATGGTGACATGCACTACCAGTGAAAACTCTCTTCTGCTCATCAGGCCTGCATTTATTTGATCCAAAGTACAGCAACAACAGTGTAACTTTGAAATATTTTCACCATTGAAAATAACTTTTTCTATTTGAATATATTTAAAATGTTATTCATTACTGTGATCAAAACTACATTTTCACCATCATTACTCCAGTCTTCAGTGTCACATGATCCTTCAGAAATCATTCTAATATGCTGATTTGCTGTTCAAGATTGATAATATCATTACTATCAATATTTAAAACAGTTAACATTATACACTATACCATGCAAAAGCTTGGTGCAGTATGTTTTTTTGTGTGGGGGGGTGGTGGGGGGATTATAGAAGTGAATACTTTTATTTCACAAGGATGCTTTAAACTGATCAAAAGTGATGATAAAGACATTTATAATGTCACAAAAGATTTCTATTTCAGATAAATGCTGTTTTTCTGAACTTTCTTTTCAAAGAAACCTTAAAAAAAAATAAAAATTCTACTCAGCTGTTTTCAACAAATGTTTTTTGAGCAGCAAATCAGAACATTAGAATGGTTTCTGAAGGATCATGTGACTGGAATAACGATGCTAAAAATTCAGCTTTGAAGTCACAGGAATAAATTACATTTTAAAATATATTCAAATAGAAAACAGTTATTTTAAATAGTAAAAAAAAATTCAAAATTGTATTGTTTTTGATGTCATTTGGATTAAATAAATGCAGGCTTGGTGGGCAGAAGAGACTTTTGAAATATTAAAAATCTTACTGTTCAAAAACTTTTGACTGGTAGGGTACCAGAAAATTCCATCAATCTTACCTTCTAGAGACTTTCTGACCTCTTCTTTGCATTCATCAAACTTCATCTTGAACTTCTGTGCATCTGCAAGTCAAAGGAAACCATTTAGTTAGTTATGCGAAAAATGTATTGTATTATGCTATATACTGCACAACAGTTATAATAATTGTAATGAAACAGAAATTCATACATTTTTAAACGCATATCACTGATCTTATTGTAAACAATTCATCCATAAGTGTAATTTGGTGACAATGCCCAGACTTTGGCAATCATTTAGTCCACTTATATCCTGCCTCATTCTGACAATCAACTCCAAGTTTGTATTAAAATTCTCCAACCAATCAACAACCAATGGATAAAACACAGTACATCACATTACAGAAAAAAAAAAGTTTCAGGCCGGTTGCATTAAAGGTTTAGACTAGTCTTCAAAAGTTAGTCAGCTAATTTTTTTTAAGACTGGTCATAATTTTTTTTAAATTCAGTTACAGAAATCCGTAGATTACACTAAGTTGAATCCAAAAAATAAGACTGCTTACCCTATGATTAACTGCTAGTTGGTCAGACTAGCACTTAAGACACTGTCTTAACATAGAGGCTAAGTTTATGCAACTGGCACCTGATGCTACCTCCGTTCCGTCAAGACTTTAAAACCTTTTACTTTTTTGTATTTTGTTAAGCTTTCATCCATTTTAATGGCACATAAGCAGATTTACCTTCATTTTTTGTTCTTCAAAAGAAAAGATTAGTAGTTTAAAATATTACAATAAAGCCCTACATTTCTAATTAAAGCATGAATCTTATTACTGCGTATAACATCGCAAATTTTGTCTGTTGTTTCTTGACAATGAGCTGTGCCATTGCCACAACTCCTACCAATAAAATAAATAAACGACTCCAAAATATTCAACGAGAACCTTGAGATTTATTCTGGAGATCTTGTTTATTTATACTCACTCTCTGCATTGAGAAATCGAATAGCCAGCAGCTCTGGTTTGGGTTTTTCATCTGCGAAGTCAGCATGTGTATTCCACACCCATGCCCTGTCACTGCCTGCATTGGGCTTCAGCTCCATCAACGGCATAACTAAAGCAAAGGATTTCAATAAAACAGTTAAAGCCATCACATGATTGGAAAATAATTAACAGGAGCTGAACAGATAAACTGCTGCACTCACTGTGATGGTTGGCACAGATTTTGAGGGTGCGGTCTCTCCTCATGAGAAGGCGGATGGAACCCTTCTCTTTGTGTCGCAGGAGTTTGACATCACCCGTCCCACGCTCCTTCCACTCAGGGGGATCGTTCTCACTGGCAAAACGATACAGCTTTGCCCTCCTACATGAAAACCAAGTTGAATTTGTCAGCGGTCAAATACATTTTTCAGAAAAACAGAACCCATAATTATTTAATATATTGGTACTTCAGCAGAGCTTAACAATAAGGACTGCCAGATGGCCCAGGGCCAATGTGAGAGAAGTTTTGGAGAGCTGAAGGAATTGTTACCATGTCATCAAAAAAGTTTATCATTTGCACGTTTTAAGTTGAACCTATTTTTAAAACTAGTCAAATACAAGATGATGTATAGTTTAAAAAAAAAAAACAAAAAAAAAAAACAAACTTATCACACTTCAGTGGATAAATGCACACAAAATTGTCACTATGCCCACATTTGAGTATCCTCATGAAAACAGTAAGGACATAATCGGATCTGAACATTTTCTTAAAGTGAATGTCTAGTGTTTAATATAACTGCTGTAGTTTGGGTCCTCAGTGTTAAAAGACAAAGAATTATTTAATGACTTCCAGTTTATTAGCCGCTATAGGGAAATAATGAGACGAACATGCTACAAACCACTGTTCATAATTAAAATAATATGGTAAGACACACCAATTTGCAACATCAAGCTGCCAAACTAACTGTTTTGTGCAGCCAAAAATAGCTGGATGTGGATGAGACAGGAATCCAGACCCATAAAATGTACAAATGGCCACGCCCACTTATATGGAAAAAATAAGGTGGATACAGTGACGATTATTCCATTAAATGGTCCATTAAATGTGTCCTACAGTTACATAGACATAAAT